>PVHP010006715.1:10021-40046 GCA_004024765.1 Zapus hudsonius
GAGAGAGAGAGAGAGAGAGAGAGAGAGAGAGAGAGAGAGAGAGAGAGAGAGAGAGAGAGAGAGAGAGAGAGAGAGAGAGAGAGAGAGAGAGAGAGAGAGAGAGAGAGAGAGAGAGAGAGAGAGAGAGAGAGAGAGAGAGAGAGAGAGAGAGAGAGAGAGAGAGAGAGAGAGAGAGAGAGAGAGAGAGAGAGAGAGAGGAGAGAGAGGAGATTAGGTTTTTAGGGGGTAGAAAAGGTGATAGCTGGAATAGCCATGGATTTTGAATTCGATACACCTGGATTTGCACTTCCCATGAAATGAGAAATCCAGAGCGCATTGGGGGAAACACTGTAAGATTTGAACGAAAGTCTTATTGAATGAGACCTTCATCTCTGGGAGCCACAGGCAGGCTTTCCTGGAATGTCGTCAGGGTTGAGTTCCTATGTACTATTGGATGTCTGAGCCCCTCCAGGTGTGATTTAGGACTTCTGTGTGGGATAATGGACATGTGTAGATGTACCTTAGATTAATAACTCAGTGCTGATGAATGCCTCACTGTTTTTGTCTTTCCTGCTCCTTTCTGTTGTCTAAATAAGTCAAAATCAATTTGGAGAGGTGTTCCTCAAAATGAAACATGAATCCCTGAATCAGAGTCCCTGGAAGCTGGAGCCCCAAAACCTTAATCCCTAGTGCCTGGCTGGCTTTCCAAGGTGACAGTCCTCGGTGTGTAATCTCGGCACAGCCCTCAGCACCGAGAAGCCAGATGTCCATGGACTCTGCCCTGGGAGAAGGCGATCCCATGCCTTGGTTTTCTCAAGAGCAGTCACAGTTTTATATGCTGAGAAGAGTGAGATAAGACATGTTTGTAGAGAGTCTCTCATATGTCCCCAAAGTCATGCAGTCATTTCTTGGTTTATTTATTCCATAGATATTTAATTGAAGAACTCAGGTAAATCAGAAGAGAGTGGGAAAGGGGAGATTCTAGGCATTTCATCTGTGTTTTGGGCTCATTTCCAAGTACAGAAATACAAGATTTGCTGACACAGACAGCCAGGAGCTATATTCCAGTGAGGCTTTAAACAAAAGCCTTAGTGTAAAAATCCGAGGTGTTCTCACAGGGGTGTGGTTTCCTCCTGTGGCAACATGACTGCACTGGATTCCACAGACGGGCCCCAAAGTAGAAATGTCTGGCTGAGCAAACTAAATCCTTACATCTCTACAGCAACTGGGGAGAAACAGCCATGAAGCTCCGTGTCTCCCCCTCCCCCCAGCCATTTAATCAGTTGCTCAAAAATATTTCCTGAGTTCACATCGGTGTGCAAATCACTGTGGGCGGAGTCCAGGCAAACCAGGAAGCAGAATTGGACATGGCCATGCTCCCTGGAGCTCTGTAGTGAAGGAGGAGACACAGGTATTAGTCAGATAATCTCAGTTTTTAGCTAATCTGGGGAGAACAGCTTTATTAAGATATAATCTGACATAAAATTCATGGGCTGGAGGAGTGCTTAATTAGCATGGATGGGGAGGACCTAGGTTCAATCCCCACCACTGCTACATTTTTTAAAAAATTCATGTATCATGTAATTCATCTGTTTCAAGTGCTCAGCTGAATAGTCTAAAGTATATTCCTAGTGCTGTGTAACTATTACCACATTTGAATTTTAGATCAAAAAGCACCGAGCACTTTACCCAGTTCTTCCTCCATTGTTGCTTCCCTCCCCAGCCCTAGGTGACCATGAACCCACTTTCTGTCCCAGTAGGTTTCCCTATTCTGGGCAGTTCATGTAAGTGGAATCATATAATCTGTGGTATTTTGTGACTGGCTTCTTTCATTAGCACCAGGTTTTCAAGATTCATGCACCTTATAACTAATACTTACTTGTGTAGACCAGGTGTAGTCTGTGCCAGGAATTGGCAAGCACTCCTATGAAGGACCAGGCAGTAAATGCCTTAGTCTCTGATTCTCTGTTGTCTGTCATAATTACTGCTCTGTGTCATTTTAATATGACAGTAACCACAGACAACATGTAAAAAACCCCTGACTCTGTGTTCCAATAAAACTTTATTTACAAAGACAGACAGCAGGTGAAATTTGGCCTGTGGGCTATAGCTTGCTGACTTCTGATCTAGGTCAGTAGAGTACTTAGTTCACCTACCAACTCCCTGAAGTAGGTATCATTGTGCCCATTTTACAGATGAGAAGATAGGGGCAAAAGAAAGTAGTCTCATTCTAGAGTGGGTGTTTTAACCTTGATGATTAGAAATGGAGATACGGAGTATGAAATCTCCCAGGATTCTACGGCAGCAAATAAAAACCTTGCCTTCGGATTCCTTCAGGGCGGTGCCCCTTCCTGGCTGGAGTGGAGAGCAGCTTGGATGGATGCCAGGCAGGATTGGCTGGGCATGGTGAACTCCCTTTGAGCTGATGGGAGACGGAGCAGGCATCTGGGGGAGAAGGAGTGGATAGCAGATGTGGCTGGATTTGAGGATAATAAAAGAACAGATTCCCCCAGACATTTTGGGGTGTCTGGTGTTAGTTCTGGAATGCTGGGATTGACAGGCTAGGGCTGCTTTTCCCCAGGGACAGCTTTCACTCTGGCCTGGGTGCAGGTGGGGAGCTGTGTGAAGCAGGGTGTCGAGGCCTCCCCTGGGATCATGTCCTCCATCGCTGTCACAGGGGTGGGAGGCAGACTGGGCCTCCGAGCCGCTGGCTCATGGCTGGTTTGTAGCTGTTCCTGTCTCCTCTCGAGTCCTGAATATTCGCCCTTCTGCACTAAGTAACAGGCTTCCCGTTTGGCCTTCCTTGCTTTGGTTGTGAGCGCCAGAATGCTTTTATTCCCTTAGCTGGCTTCGTTGTTTATTTCTGTCATTTTCTCCATTAGAAACAATAGCAGAGTCCCACTTTTTTTTTTTTGGTTTTTCGAGGTAGGGTCTCACTCTAGCCCAGGCTACCTCTGCCTCCCGAGTGCTGGGATTAGAGGTTTGCACCACCACGCCCGGCCCGACATATTTTTAATTCCCTCTCTCTTTACTTTTGTTTTGAGGCGGAGTCTCACTCTAGCCCAGGCTGACCCGGAACTCACTCAGTAGCCCAGGCTTGTCCGGAACTCATGGTGATCCTCCTGCCTCAGTCTCCCCAGTGCTGGAATTCCAGTAGAGTTCTCAACAGGGAACTCTGGAGACTAAGGCATTTACTTCCTGCTCCTTTAGGGAAGTGCTTGTCATTCCTGCCAAAGACTATGCCTGGTCTGCACAAGTGAATATTAGTTATAATTTCTGTTGTTTAACTGTTTAAGAGTCTTCAGGATGGCTGTTGGAACATACGGCTGAAATGTGTTGTGGGTATTATCCAAACTCAGCTATCCTTACCATGAATGTCTCAGGTAATGGTGAGCTGGCAGTATTGTTTTAGAGAATGACGGCTGGGTCTCATTAGCTCATGCCTGTGGCATTAGAAGAAATACATACCTGGCTGGGACTGGGGACACGGCTCAGCAGTTAAAGGTGTTTGCTTGCAAAGCCTCCTCAGCACTCATGAAAGCCAGACAGGCATTTGTTTGCAGTGCATGAGACTCTGGCGCCCCCGCCACAAACAACCTTCCCCCCAAAGGAATACATACTTGGCTTTTGTTCTTGTGCAGAGCTCCTTAACCCCTTGAATGTTCCTTGGGACGCTAGGAGCACTTTTTATCTGAATATTTGGTCCTTGTCTTAGCCTTGACATAGAGCTCCCAGAGCCCTTGGTATTTCCTTGACAATAGCAGCATCTTTGCTTTTAATGAGGTGACTTTGTTTGTTTTTGGAGGTAGAGTCTCTCTCTGGCCCAGGCTGACCTGGAATTCACTATGTAGTCTCAGGGTGGCCTTGAACTCAAGGCAATCCTCCTACCTCTGCCTCCTGAGTGCTGGGATTAAAGATGTGTGCCACCACGCCCGGCATTAGGTGACCTTTGAGGAACTTTCAGTATCCTCAGAATAGGGCTGGTTATCAGAAATACCACAATGTGTATCAGGGTTCCCTAGAGGAACAGATCCAGGAAGAATGAAGATATTGGACAATCCAGCCATGGCTGTCTGCAGGCTGGAGGGCCTGAGAACCCTGTAGCTGTTCAGTCCACACAGCTGGATGCCTCAGAAGTCCTAATCTGGCGCTCAGGGCCTGGGAGGAGGGTTGGTTCTTGGAGAGCAGCTGGTCTTGAGTCCAGCTTGGAAGACTGAAGAAGCTGATTTCCAGTGCCCATGAAGGATGCACAGTAGATGCATGTATCGGCAGGTAACAAGGGCAGCCAGGCAAAAGCATTGCTTTTTTCTGGAATCTTTATATCTGGGCTGCCACCCAAAGGGTGCCCACTCTGGGAGAAAGACTTCCGTTAATTCTTCTGTGAAATGCCTTTCTAGACCTCCCAGAGGCTTGTCGTGTCTCTTCCTTAATTCCTGATCTGGGCCTCCAGAGCGCTGGGCTTACAGGCATTGTGCTACCATGCCCAGTCCCATGTACATGCCCAGTGCTGGAGTTTTGTTTGAGGTATTTTATTAAGAAGAAATTGTTCAGGATTATTAACACAAGATTAGGAAGAGACATAGGCCTGGTTTAATTTGCCAATAAGTTCTTTCTCTTATCCAGTGAGAAGTCCGTTTGATCCCTAATACTTTTAATAGTTACCGTGTCTGTGACTTAGCAAATATTTATTAAGTATGTCTTCTTTGTGTGGAACTGTGCTAAAGGGAAAACACACATACAGAAAGGGTTAATGTTTAGGTTGAGTGGGAAAGAATAAGTCTAAGGTGCATAAACACAGTACCTGAGCTGTATGTGGTTAATTAGCACAACTAGACACACGAAGTTTGGTCATATACTTTAACATAAATACACATAAAATTGTGGTTAGTATTTTATTTTATAGCTTTTTAATTTTTTTTTTTTTTTTTTTTAGTTTTCAAGATAGGGTCTTGCTATTCCAATGATCTTTTAATTTCTACTATATTATGTCCCTAGATACTTTTTTTTTTTTTTTTTGGTTTTCCGAGGTAGGGTCTTGCTCTAGTCCAGGATGACCTGGAATTCACTATGTAGTCTCAGGGTGGCCTTGAACTCATGGCAATCCTCCTACCTTTGCCTCCTGAGTGCTGGGATTAAAGGCGTGTGCCACCATGCTCCGCTAGAATTTTTTATTAATTTTTTTTTTTTTTGAGCTAGGGTCTCCTTCTAGCCCAGGCTGACTTGGAATTTACTATGTAGTCTCAGAATGGCCTTGATCTCATGGTGATCCTCCTACCTCTGGGGACAGTGCTGGGCTTAAAGGTGTGCATCACAGTGCTCGCTTCTGCAGCACATATACTAAAAGATGTGCATCATCATGCCCAGCTCTTTAAATAATTTTTTAATAATATTTTATTTACTTATTGGGGAAAGAGAAAGAGGGAGTAAAAGAGTGGGCACGCCAGGGCCTCCTGCCACTGCAAATGAACTCCAGATGTTTTTGTGGGTACTGGGGAATCAACCAGGATGTCAGGCTTTGCAAGCATGAACCCTTAATTCATGAGCCATTTCTCCATCACCTTATGTGGGACCCTGCTGAGAGGCATGGAAGACATAGGGTTAAAGGAAAGTGGAGACTGGCCTGGAACCCTGATAATCTTATCCTGAGACCCACAGGAGTTTGACTGACTCCTTCCCTCCCCAACCTCCAGCTACCCAGTGGGCCCCAGCAAACCCTGATAAGTCCAGGCATTTCAAGGCCCGAGTTTACTTGGGTTCATATAATTCAGCTATAAGGTGATAGCAAGGCCCAGGCAATGAGAAAGTCCTTCTAGCTTATCTATGCAGCTGCCCCTGCCAGTCCTTTCAGGAGACATCCACAGGCCACCCTGCCCCTGCCAATCCCCTTGACACTTATCCCTGCCTCTTGTCCTCTCTTCTGCATAAAAGTACCTTCCCAACTTAAATAAGGAGCTGTTCACTGCAGTTGTCTCCTGGGTCACTATGCCCGTCATGCTCACGCTCTCCCAAGACTTTGTTCACCCAGCTCTGTGGATGAACAGGCTTGTCAGTGAGCAATGACCTCCCAAGTAATCCACAGACCCACACCCCTATTTTGAATTATTTGAGAGAGGGAGAGAGAGATCATGTGCATGGGTGTGCCAGGACTTCTTGCTGCTGCAAACAAACTCCAGATGCATGTGCTACTTTGTGCATCTGGCTTTACATGGGTACTGGAAAATCAAATCTGGGCTGGCAGGCTTTTCAAGTAAGCATCTTTAACTGCTGAGCATCTCACCAGCCCAAAATTTGGAGTTTTGATTAAGGATTTGTAATTTTTAAAAAGAAAAGATGTTAGCATGCATGAGGACAAATGTGGTGGCAGGTTTGTAATCCCAGCACTCTGCAGGCTGAGGCAGGAAGAATTACTTGCGTTTGAGAGATGGAGGCTAACCTAGACACAACATAGTGAGACCGTTTCAGCAAAGGGAGGGAAGCCCCCAAATCCAACAAGCCAGGAAAGACAGCGGAGTATTGTCAGAGGTTAGAGATAGGAGAGGCGACTCTGTCTTTCTTTAGGAGAAGGGACTTTTGAACAAGGCACATCCTATCTTAACTGAGGTCATCAAATGCCCACCTGTCCTAGGTCCCTGTGGATGTTGAGGGAAGTGGGGAAGAGAGGCCGCTCCAGGATGGCAGTGCAGAAGATTGGGTTGGTGAATCAGGAATTGTAGCTGGTCTGGTTTGGCTTGAGAAGCTGAATGAGAAGAGGAGTTGTGGGAGATGAGTCAGGTAAAAGAACATTGGAGACACAGTAGGAGAGGTGGAGAAGTGAGGCTGGGGACACTCAGCAGATGTTAACAAGGAGAGCGGAGATGAAGTGATGGGCCTGGGGTGGGATGCAGTAAACCTGGTGTCACCAAGCCAGTACCAGCCTGCACTGCCTTCGCTGTGGTGGAAAGGTGCGTGGTGGTCCTCAGCCTTGGGGAGCTGCTTGCAAACTAACTAGAGGAGGGCTCCTGAAGCGAGCCTCAGATGAGCTTCTGGGAATCTTTGGGACCTTTCTTGAGGTTTGCTAGCCATCGTGATTCCATAATGAGCTAATTTTTTAATGAACTTAAAATCCATACCCTTAAGTTTAATCCAATTTTTCGTCAGTCCAGTTTTCTTCCAGCTAAAGATAGGAGGGGCCACCTTGCAAAAGCCAGGTTGCTTAAGAAGGAACTTGGAGATCAAATGTGTTTTCACTGTGAGGACTCCAAGAGAGAAATCTTTGCCCCTTTCATTCACTCATAGCTTTCAAGAACCATAATCTAAGATGCTTCCCTTAGCTAGAACGAACTTCACCGACCACATTCATCCCATACATTTTCAACATATATACCACATATATATTTATTTGCCTCTCAAATCAGGGTAAGTTCTCATTCTTCCATTTCTTAGCATCCTTTTACAGAAATTCAGCATTGTAATTCATTATTCTATATTCTCATCATTTCTTGCTTCCTCCCCCACCCTGCCATCTGCTGATTAACAGGCCCTATTCTCTACATGCCTGCTCTAAGAAGAGTTTATTAAGTTGCTCAGAGCAACTTCAAAAGAACAAAAGGTTACTTATCCTGCCATAGGGTGAGCTGTTTGGCTGTGGCTCCTGTTGAATTAATTCTGCTATTCAGAGACAGGACCTGACGAAAATGTGCTAAGAAATAAATGTCACCTCAGTGAGACTGTTTAATTGAGCTTCCACAGAGGTGTTAATTGCCCCAGGGATGTCTTTGTTTGCCTGTAAGTAAAGGGTCCTTGTTACATTTGAAGGGCTCCAATTTCCAGGATGAAGAGAGATGTTCTGTACGTTTGGACAGTGTGTTTTAAAAGCCACAAAGAGTCCTTTGCAAGGCCTTGCCCGAGGGAGGGCTTCTCTGGCCCAGTGTCTCCTTTGCTGAGGGAGCGTGCCTGTGGGGATTGCTGCTGGCTTTCTCCTTGTTTCAGAGGAGTTCCCTGAAATCAGGGCGGAGCATGGGTTTCCTTTAGAGACTGTGTGTCATGGTTTGATACAGGTGTCCCCCACAAACAATTGAATGTGTTCTGATAGATTGATCCTCAGCTGATGGCAATTCGGGAATTAGAACCTCACTAGAGCTGTGTTGTTGGGGGTGGGCTTATGGGGGTTAAAAGCCAGCTTCCCCTTGCCAGTATTTGGCACACCTTTCTGCTGCTGTTTGCAGTCCTGTGGCAGAGGTGATGTCCAGCCCTCTGCTCATGCCATCGTTTTCCCTGCCAGGATGGAGTCCCCCCTTGAGTCCGTAAGCCAAATAAACCCATTCCTCTACAAGCCACTTTTGTTTGGGTTCTTTCTGCGCAGCAACTAGAAAGCTGACTGCAACACTGTGGATGGCTTTCAATTGGTCAGGGTTATCCCTCAGGGCAAACTAAGGTTAGATGAGGGATTCTAATTTCAGCCATCTAGTGAGAGGCCTGATTTTGCTGCCTGTTTTCTTGGCCTGGGAAAAATCAAGGGCCTCAGTGTGCTTGGTCCCCAGGTCCCTTTTGTCTAGTATCACGTGCCCTTGAACTGATGGTGCCCCTTACTGGATGCGGCTCAGGTGACTGAGATTTCCAGGTGGACACAGAGCAGTGACCCTCTGGAAGCCAATGATGCTTGTGCCCACCGGGTTTAGTGTCACATGTCTCCCCACTGAGGTTATTAATGCGCCTCCCTTCCTCCTCCTCCCCCCCCTGAAAGTCCATGCAGACACCGTCTCCTGACTGTGGTGAGTATTCCTGTTGACTTTCTTATTCGTGCTTTATCACCAGAAAGAAAGTCTCCCTTGGCCTCTTCAAGATAACTAAGAGGGTTTTATTATGATTATCTGTTTCATTTTGAACTTTTCCTTTACAGTTTGGAATACATAGCTCTTTCCCTGCATGGTTAAGGTACACAGTGTGCATGTAACTTGATTGGAATCATTAAAAACTTGTTCTCGTGTGTGTGTTTGTGTGTGTGTGTGTGTGTGTGTGTGTGTGTGTGTGTTTTCTGTTTAGAAACAGAACTGCTTTCATGCATTTTTTTGGTATGTGTCAGTGCAGGTTGTTTTATCATCTAGTAATATGAGAGGAAAAATAACAAAAGCATATCTCAGAGATTCCAGAAGACTTAGTAGTGTAATGGGATGAGCTGGGGATTAGAATTTAGATAATGCCCAGCAAAAATTCCAATGCACCCCAAAGTTTAAAGAGTACCCGAGTTCTTGTCTACAAAGTTAAAGAATTAAAATCATAGACAACAAGATGGTAAGGTATAGTGGGAGACTTTATTATTTAAGGGAACATAGGGAGTAACAGAGTTCTCCAGCCACCAGTGTGGGGAGAAAACGTAGAGAGTTTAACAGAACTTATGTTCAGCCAAACAAGCAGCAGAAGAAAAGATAACAGAGAGCTCCCATCATGAGAAGGAAAGGTTCATGAGGGAAAAAATCTGGAGCCTTCCCCAACCCCAGCCATTAGCTGGGGAGGGGTAGGCCTTACCTTCCTAAGGCCAGGAGAGTCAGAGGTCCTTCTGCTAGCCTGCCATGTGGGGAAGAGAGGGCCAAGACAAGTTCCTTGGGGATAAAAGCTCCCTTTAGGTGAGTCAGAGAGACAGCTGATTGGTTCATACCTGACCAGTCAGTTTTAGCCCCTAGGTTGTAGCTCTAGCTAGACACCTCCCACTCAAGGGGAGGGTTTTCTCTGGAGCTGCATGACCCGTCACAGTAGCATTTTGAGTTATAGGACAAAACTGCAGCTCTTGTAGTTGCTTTATAAAATGAAATTAATATAAAATAGCAACAATTTGGAGCTGGAGCTATAGATGGCTCAGAGGTTAAAGGCACTTCCTTGCAAAGCCTGAAGGCCTGGGTTCAATTCCCCAGTATCTACCTAAAGCCAGATGCACAAATTGGCGCATGTGTCTGGAGTTTGTTGGTAGTGGCAGGAAGCTCTGGCGTGCCCATACTCACTCTTTGTCCCTCTCAAATAAATTAATAAAAATCTACATTAAAAAAAGAAAAAATACAGGTTAGCCTGGACTAGAGCGAGACCCTACCTCGAAAAACCAAAAAAAGAAAAAAGAAAAAATAGCAGCAACACTTAAAAGCTAGCCATATCCAGTTGGCTTGACAGAACCCCAGTTCAGTTTAGCTAATAGTTATTGATCAGTCTATAAAGTGTAGATTATTGCACTATACTTAATTTACACTGGTAGTGCATAAAAATGGAAAAGAAAATAAAAGACAAATTTAAAAAGAAGGAAAAATTGGAATGGAAATCGCAAGGAGCCGGGTGTGGTGGCGCATGCCTTTAATCTCAGCACTTGGGAGGCAGAGGTAGGAGGATCACCAGGAGTTCAAGGCCACCCTGAGACTATATAGTGAATTCCAGGTCAGCCTGGGCTAGAGTGAGACCGAAAAAAAAAAAAAAAAAACCGAAAAAAAAAATTGGCAAGGAAACAGTTGGGCTGGGGAGAGGGCCCACTGCTGTGCAAGCCTGAGTACCTGAGACAGGATCTCCAGAGCCCACTGGATGCTGCGGTGCAAGCATCTGTCATCAGTGTGCCTATGGCAAGAAGGGAGCCTGTGGGCCAGTAAGCCTGAGGCAAGGTGGGGACTGATATTAGAAGTTGTCCTTTGCTCTCCACACAGGTACCATAGCAGTTGCATGCCCGTGCCCAAGCCCACGTGAACACGCATAACACAATACATCAAAAAAAATTACAGTGAGCCTAAGTATATCTTTAATCAGTCACAACACTTACTACACAGTTAAAACACTGTATAAGTCCATTTCCCAGCATGCCTTTCTTCCGTTTCCTAACTGAAACACTCATCAAAAAAAAAAAAAAAAAAAAAAAAAAAAAAAAAAAAAAAAAAAAAAAAAAAAAAAAAAAAAAAAAAAAAAAAAAAAAAAAAAAAAAAAAAAAAAAACAAAACAAAACAAAAAAAAACCTTCCAGGACCTAAAATTGATGTTATGCACCTACTCATACTGAAGGCCAAATGCCAATAATATCAGTCCATCATGATTAATAATTGAGATCAGTACAGGAGAATGGGTACAGTGAAAAAGCACAATGTATGAGAAAGTAGAACATAGATAACTTTAAAAGAACATAAACTCATAAAGGTAGATTTAACCTCGATATAGTAAACAAAATAGAACAATAATTGCAATAATTGATAATATTATGTATTTTTGGCCTTTTTTTGGGGGGGGAGGCAAGGTCTTGTGGGTACTGGAGGCACATCACAGAGAAAACGTCTCTGCCTTCAGAGGGCTTGGATTTTATTGGGAGGAGAGTGAGCTGTCCCATAATCCTCAGAGTACATAAAGAACTTATTTGGAAAGTTATAGGTTGATAAATGCTATAGAAAAAAATAGAGCTGGCCAAGCCAAGAGGGAGCAGGAATTGGGGGTGTTCCAGTTTTAAGTAGGATAGGGTAGCCTGTATAGTTTTAAGTAGCAGGGTGGGCTTGGTGCATGAGGTGTCATCTGAACCAGGGTTTGAAGCGGATGAGAGGTACTCTTGTGGAAACCTGTAGGAAGAGCATTTTCTGGAAGACAGGACAGTTACTGCAGAAGCCCTAAGGTGGGAAGGGCTTAGTGGAGGGAAGGTGGGACAGTCCAGCACGTTGGAGCAGAGTGAGCAAGCGTTGGGCAGTGGAGTGAGAAGCCTCTTGGGGTTTTGAGCAAAGGATGTTCTTGATGTGAGCTAACGTTTTGGCAGGGCTCGTCTGTCCAGGTGCTGAGAGGCCGGAAGGTGGGAGACCTGTAGAAATCTGTCACAGTCCAGGCGCAGGTGATGATGACCTGAGCCAGGGCGGTATAATGGAGGTAACGAGAAGTGGGCATGTTTAGAATATGTTTTGAAGTTGTGTCTGGGAGGATTTCCTGAGGCATTAGATAGGACCTGAGATAGAAAGAGGGGAGCCAGGGCTGGAGAGATGGCTCAGCGGTTGAGGCAGTCGCCTGTAAAGCAGAAGGACCTGAGTTCGATTCCCCAGTACCCATGTAAAGCCAGAGCACAAGGGTGGTGTATGCATCTGGAGTTCATTTGCAATGGCTGGAGGCCCGATCATGCCCATTCTCTCTCTATCTGTCCCTTTCTCTCACTCTCTCAAATAAAGAAAGAAAATATTTTTTAAAAGATATGGAAAAAAGAAAGAAAGAGGGGAGCCAATCAGTGCTAAAAGAGGAGAGAGTGACCCTCTACTGGGCTGGGTGGTCCAGAAACAGGAAGCTGAGAATCAGCCTTTGGTTTCTGGCAAAGGGGTCCCGGATGATGTTGAATGGCGATCTGAGTAAGAGTAACGCCAGTGGCGTGGGCCTGGCTGATGTGGGGCCAGTGAAGAGTGAGTGAGGAGAGGACCTGGACATGTCAGCATGGATTCGTCTTGAGAGCAGACAGATGAAGCCGTGTGATGGGGAACTGGGGCTGAGAGAGGTTTCTTTTTATTTTCGATGGGAGAAGTAACAGCATTCAGTTATCCTGATGGGACTGGATCAAGAGTGAAGGAAAAAGATGATTTGGAAGAGAAGGGGGCAAGCTGTCCTTGACGGTAAAGGGATGGGATCTAGTGGTTGAGAGGAAGGTTGGCTTTGGGTCTGAGCAAGGCTAGTTCATCTGCACCAACCAAGTAGAGCAGAGCCCTTTGGAGAAGGAGGTTGAAGGGGTGAGGACGCTGCTCAGGTGGTGGACTGCTTGGCTAGCCTGCATACAGCCCTGGGTTCAATGCCCAGCAGTCTATAAAGCTGGGCCTGGTGCTGCAAGTCTGTAGTCACAGTACTTGGGAGGTAGAGGTAGGAGGAAGGGAGAGAGGGAGGGAGATGTGAATTTGCCATGTGGGGCTGGGATTGGGGGTGGGGGTGGGTGAGAGTTATGACATATGACTGAGACAGGATTGAGGTCCACAGGGTCTGATTGACCAGCAGCACGACTACAGGGTGAGCTGCACAGAGAACAGTCACAAGGCATCAAGTAAGCCCAGATAGGCGGTGCCGGTGATGAGCGGTCATGGGTGGAGAGGTGGAGGGACCTGGCAGAGTCAGGGGCTCGGATCATCCACGGGTGTAAAGGTTGCTGGAGTTGGGCCGCAGAAGTGAATGCAAGGCTTAGGGAATGGTGCACGGAGAGGAGAAACAGCTCGTGGAGCTTCTAGAGCGGTGGCCGCTAGTCGTTAAAATGCTACCGTGGGACCATGATGCTGAGCCGAGAGGCAGAAGAGGATTCTAGAAACCCAGTGGCCAGGAGGTTGCACTGCTCATCAGTGTGTGTATGATAGGAATTGTATGGGAAGGGACTGAAATCCTGGAGAGGTGATGGGCAATGACAGAGGTAGGAGACTCTAGCCGTGAGGTTCCAAGGTGCATTTTCCGGAGCAGAGAGAATGGGGATGGTGTCGGAGCAGTGGGCACCCAGGCAGCTGTGGCGCAGCTGAGCAGGAAGACAAAGGCAACTGCAGAGAGGGCATTAGGTGCCAAGGGGACCTTGCTGGTGGCACGCTACAGGTTTTCTAGCCAGTGCAAGGTTTCTGGAGTCAAGGAGAGGTGGGAAATGAGAAGAATGGGGGTACACAGGCCTTAGAGGAATTAGAGTGAGAGAGACGAGAGGGATGTAGCATCTGGTGCGGGTTGATTGGCACCCTCAGGGCTGAAGGACAGACTGAGGGGAGATGTGAGGAGCTGTCGGTTCTTGGTGGGAGCAAGGTTGTGAACATGGCCGAGGCAGGAGTGCCATCCTGGCTTCTTTTTTGCCCCTGCCCATCGGGTGAGGAGGGCTGAGGTCTGCACGAAGGGCTCAGAGCTGAGGCTGTCACCAATGCTGACGGAGCAGAAGGCTGAAGGAAGCTCGGTGGTGTGTAGGGCTATGCTGCCCAGGGCAGAGCTCCTGCCTGGGTCATGAGAGTGTGTTTGTTGTGTGCCAAGCATGCTAGATGAACCGTTCTAAAAGTAATAGGTACACCAGGGCCTCTTGACTGCAAATGAACTCCAGATGCATGTACCACTTTGTGTACCTGGTTGTACATGAGTGCTGGGGAATTGAAACACCTTTAACCATTGAGTCATCTCCCCAGCTGGACTTAATTCTTTTGTTAGTAAAAAGTTTTAAAAACCACCATCTCTTGTCAGCCAGCTCACAGCTTTCCAAGGCTCTATGTCATCAGCTATTTCTCAAACTGTCTGGATGAACACCTGAAACTCAGTCCAAGCCTGAAAAAGTCTGTGGGCCTGTGACACATTCGCAGAATGAGCGACAGACTTGCACCCTCAATAGCTTCAAAAGGAGTCTTGACACTTCTCATTTTTCAACTGCTGTTGTTCTTTTCTCTTGTAGCGGAGCAGGAAGACACTCAGAAGAAAACCTTCACCTGCTGGATAAACTCACAGCTGGCAAAGGTGAGGTGTAGACCAAAGTAAGCTATAGGTACTTGTTACCTCCCCGTTTCCCCAGGTTGGGCTTCAAGGAGGCCATCGAAAAGACAGTGTCAACTGGGCATGTGGTGCACGTCTGTGATCTCAACGGATAGAGGTAGGAGAAGGCCCAGGAGTTCAAAGTCGTCCTTGCCTTCATAGCAAGTTCAAGGCCATCCTGGATATACATTGACCATGTTAAAACCATTCAATCAGAAATCCATCTGGATGTGGTGGTGTAGGTCTTTAATCCCAGCATTTGGGAGTTTAAGGCCACCCTGAGACTACATAGTGAATTCCTGGTCTGCCTGGACTAGAGTGAGACCCTACCTCTAGAACATCCCCCAAGAAAAACCCCAACTTTCCCCAAACCAAACCAAAAGGTGTCATTGAAGACATGTTGATGTTGACAGTATGAACGAATGTGTCGAAAATCACCTTGATCTCCTGATGTGTTTGTCATTCTTCCCCAGCACACGGACAGGAAACTTCAATTGTTAAGGATTTGGAACAATGCTATAAAAATATTTAAAATGATAGCATATCTTTCATCAAATGACACAATAGTAATGTGATTTGTCTATATTAAGTGGTACATGTTAGATATGACCCCAACTCTTTGAATGTGATGGTCAGAGTACTCATAATAAGCCATTTTTATACCACGGTTTAGCAATATGGTGTTCTGTAGAGTATCAGTTGTTTTATTTGAGAGAGAGAGAGAGAGAGAGAGAGGGGGGGGGGGGGGGGGGGGGGAAAATGAGCATAGGCATGCCAGGGCCTCCAGATGCTCCAGATGCATGCACCACTGGATTTGGCTTTATGTGGGTACTGGAGAATCAAACTTGGGTCGTTAGGCTTTGCAGGCAAATGCCTTAACCAGTGAACATCTCTCCAGTCCTAGTTTTGAATTCCTAGATTCAAACGATAAACCATCTTCTGCCCTGAGCAGCCGGGACCACAGGAAGGCCACTACTGATGCAGCACCCGGCTCACACATTCTTGTTTGCTGGTTTTGTTCTCCTGTGCTGCTGAGCCTGGAGCCGGGCCTGTCTGTCCTCTGCAGGTCATTGAGCTTTGTCCTCTAGCCCCTTGGGATTTTTTCCTTCCTTTAAAAATTTTCCTTATTTTTTGACATAGGATCTAGCTTTAAAGGCCTGGCTACTCTGAAACTTGCTATGTAGACCACTTTGGCCTTGAACTTGCAGACATCCTTGCCTCTGCCTCTTGAGTGCTAGGATTGCAGTCATGACTTTTAAATGGCTTCACAGTAGCCCTATGTGAGAGACAGTATGATTTCTATTTAAAGTCAATGAATCTAGGGCCTGGAGAAGTTCTGTGACAAGCCCATGGCCACCCAGTTTGTAAGGGATAGGGCTGGGGTACAAACCTAAGCAGGCCACCCTTCATCTCAGTGATGCCGAGTGCCTCAGATGACTTAGTCTCACAGACGTGCTCGCTATCTGTCCGTGCTCACACAGTGCTTGTAATTCTAACCAAGGGAAGCGCATACCTGGTTACCTCAGAAATCTGATCACCCTCCAGATGGGTCAGTATTGGCTGATTCTGAATGTCTTCATCATCACTTTCTGTGCATAGGTTTTAAGCTCCCTAAAAGTTTCCCATAGAAAGAATGCTGTGTGGCTGGAATTTGCCTGTGAGATAAAATAGGCTCACTACCTTTTTACCCTGCTTTGAAACATAACTTTGCATGTTCTCTATCAGAAGAAAGTTGTAGAATTCTTAGAGGTGGTGTTTTGCAAGATTCTTTTTCTTGTGCCCCTCTGCAGCACACGCCCCCCTCGGTGATATCTGACTTATTCACAGACATCAAGAAGGGCCATGTCCTCCTAGACCTCCTAGAAGTACTTTCGGGACAACAGTTGGTAAGATTTCTAAATGGAAACAAGACAGTTGGCTGATTTTTTTTTTTTAAACCTATTTCCTGTTTCTGAGTCACGCATTTGCTTGAATTCCGTAGCCTCGGGATAAAGGCTCTAACACATTCCAGTGTAGAAGCAACATAGAACATGCCCTGACATTCCTCAAGGAACGATCGGTGAGTGTAAATTGCACCCCAAAATTTCAAGGTTCATGAAATGTTTTCTCTTTCTAACCTGTGTTTCTTCATTTCCAGATCAAGCTAATAAATATCCATGTCACTGATATTATAGAAGGAAACCCGTCCATTATTCTTGGCCTGATTTGGACAATTATCCTGCACTTTCATGTAAGTAGTTTGGTGATAAGAAAATGACTTCTTCCCCAGTTCCTGAAGGAGGAAGGGTGACACGATACTTTCACCCTGAGCTGCTTCTATAAATGGGGCGCTCTGGAAATCTTCAACACATACTGTGTACAGAGGCCACTTTACAAATCTACATCAAAGGTACCTCAGATGTTAGGGTTATCTGGTCACTCATCCAAGGAGTGACCTTGTTTTGTTATTAATTATGAACTTTATTGTATGAACAAATCATGTGTTAGTCTCAGTCCCCTAGGGTTTTGATCTTTTTCATTGAGGGTCCTCCTCAGTGGAGTTGTTGGTATTCACCATGGGGTTGTGAATGCATCACTCAGGCTCTGGGTTGGGGGCGGGGCAAATGCCTCAGGATACTTCTTCTTATGCTGTGGCTTTCACAATCTTTCTGCCCCCTCTTCTGCAGTGCTCCCTGAGCCTCGGCTGGTGTATTATAAGTCTATTTTAGTGTTGCGTTCTCTGCAGCCTCTGGATTTCTGCTTTGATGAGTGACCTCAGTATTTATGGCCATCTCCCTGGAGCAGGTTGTCAGGATAGCAGTGAGAGACGCACTCATGTTTAAATTGCCACTTCCTCTGTAATGTCTACTGGGCCCTGGCAGATGTGCTAGATAAAGATAGCTCATGTCATGCTTGGCAGTTGGCTATCTAGTCTTGATGTATTGATGGATTTGGGTTCTCCCTGTTTTTTTCTGCCATCAGTAAAAGAAAAAAAAAAAAAAAAGCAAAAGCTGGGTATGGTGTCACATGCCTTTAATCCCAGCCCTTAGGAGGCAGAGGTAGGAAGATCACTCTGAGTTTGAGGCCAGGCTAGGACTACAGAATTCCAAGTCAGCCTGGGCTAGAGTGAGACCCTACCTAAAAAAAAAAAAAAAGGAAAAGAAAAAAAAAAAAAAAACAAAAAACTAGATTCCCTAACCAATTTTGAGAGCAGTTTGGATTTAAAAGAGACAAGCACAGTTAATTGAGAGACTTACTGTGTGTGGGCACTATTCTTAGCCGAAACTACTGGGACCTTCTTTTTAGAGTCTATGACCATTGTATCCCTAGGATTCTGACCTGGTTCTCAGTGCCATGTGTGAGTTCTTTCCCACTGAGTGAGTTTCTTATCCAGTCAGAGATTGGCACGTGCATCTGGAGTTTGTTTGCAGTGGCATAAGACCCTGGTGTGCCCATACTTCTCTCTCTCTCTCTTTCCGTTCCTCCTTCTCTCTTAGTCTCTCTCTCTCAAATAAATAAATAAATAAATAAATAAATAAATAAATAAATAAATAAAATTAAAAAAAGAATAGAACTAGATTAAAATACCATTTTTAAATGAACCTCTGTTTTGATTTTCATTAAGTTCCAAATTTCATTTGTGAGAGAGAGAGAGAGAGAGAGAGAGGGAGAGAGAGAGAGAGAGAAAAGAGGGCTGGAGAGATGGTTCAGTGGTTAAGCACTTGTGTGTAAAACCTGATGACCCTGATTACATTCCCCAGGACCTATGTAAAGCTGGAAGTACAAAGTGGCACAAGCATCTGGAGTTCCTTTCCAGCAGCTGGAGGCCTTGGTGTGCCCATTCTTTCTGCCTCTCTCTCTTCTCTCTCTCTCTCTCTCTCTCTGCTTGCAAATAAATAATTACAAAATTAAAAAAGGGAGGGAGGAGTATGGCAGGCCTTTTGCCATCTTTATTGTTTTTCATTTGGAAGTTGAAAGTCAGATAATTATGAGATCCTGACACATAGCATGGGTCTCAACTGACCCCACAGAAGGTGTTTGCCTATTGTTGTTGGCAGAGGAGAGCGAAGGAATCCTCTAGAAAGAATGTTAAGATTCCACCCTGGAGACTTTGCAAACTCCCCAATTTGAAGGACTTCCATCTAATCTGATGCTACGTGACCCCTGCAGTGTCCAGTTCTGCCTTGACATGGAGTCGCAGATTCACTTCACACCATGCATTTCATTTTCGGGCTCATTGTGTACCTCTTATTGTGCTAGGAGGCATGAGTATAGTGACAGTTACAGTTCTAATTTTATGAAACAATTGTTCTTCCAGGCCCAGAATGCTTACTTAGCATAGGGTTTTCTGTTTTACCTAAAAATGTACATTTCATAATCATTTTAAAAACAAACTATAAAAATTATGTGGGGAATTGCTTGTTTTAGAAAAACTATAATGTAGCATAACTAATTGATATAAACTGTAGATAATATTCTGGATACACGCTTCTGTAGCTAAAGCAAAGTAATATGCATGGGTGATGAAAATGAAATTTAGGATTGCCTTTCTCTGGGAAAGGAGAGAAGTGGAATTGGAGAGAGAGAGTGGAACAGAGCCAAATATGGTAAAATATTAAAATTTGATAATTTGTTCGTGGGCATTTATTATCCCTCTCATACTTTTCTGAGTATTTTAAATACAAGTAAGAGTTTCAATGTAGATAATTAAAAATTATTCATGGTCCACTACTCACAGATAACTACTGAAAATAATTTAGTATTCAGTCTTTATGATGTATATAGCAGGAATTAATATGTATTTCTATATGGGTATTGCATCAATGGACTCAACCAACCAAGGACTAAAAATTATTCTGAAAAGTTGCCATTAGCACTAACCATGTAGAGATTTTTTTCTTGTCATTATCCTTTAAATAATGTAGTGTAAGAACTATTTACATAGCGCTTACATTGTCTTATATATTATAAGTAATGTAGAGATGACTTAGACTATGCATAGGATATGTATAGGCTATATAGACAAGATGCCACAATCTGGAAGGGACGTGAGCTTCCACCTTTGCTAGTTTCTGAAAGGACAACTGTGTTATCTATCTTAACCAAAATGGGGTCACGTTACCCATACTGTTTTCAAGCTGCTCTGAGTGTCTCTAAATTTATGCATGTTAGCAGAAACATGGTATTTGTGGTAAATGTAAATTATTGCAGTTCATTAATAGACGCCAATATGCTAATAATTATTTCTGATTATAAGCAATTTGAAAAATACCCTTAAGATCAAATCTTTGTGTTCAGTAGTAATCATTACCATGGGCCAAATCATAAGAAGTGGAATTGTGCCATAGGAGATACAAACTTATAGATTTTTCACTTATTAATTTGTTTTAACATGTTAAGTAAATTTCTTCAAGTCCTACATGCATAGAGAAAAATACAGAAATCTTAAGTTTAGGGCATCACAGATTTTCATAAATTAAATGCACCCACGTAACACCACCAAGATAAAATGATAGAACTCGGCTAGCATCACACCAATCTTTATCCAAGGATAACTGTTTGATTCCTGTCAATGGTTAGTCTAGCATCTTCCATATTCCCCATCTACCTGCTGGTGTTTGTGTCACTTGACACCATGCCTATGAGGTTCATAGTGTGACCCGTATCAAGCTGTCTTTCATTGTCACTGCTGTGTATGAACATACCATTGTACAAATGTACCTAACTCATTTTTCATTCTATTGCTGATGCACAGTTTGCTTGCTGCCAGGCTTGAGCTCTTCCGATTCCAAGTGCTAGGAACATTTTTACATGGTGCATTTCTTCCTTTCCAGGGATATGTATCTGGAAATGGAATCGCTGGTCTTAGGGTGTCTCATCTTCAGTTTGAGTGGCATCTTAGTTCACTTTGTGCCACTGATGTAACAGAATACCACAGACTGGGTCATTTATAGTAAGCAGAATTGCATTGGCTCATGGTTCTGAAGGTTGAGAAGTCCAAGATCAAGAAGGGTCAGGCCTGGGGATATAGTTCAGTGGTAGAGCACGTGAGTGAAGCCCTGAGCTAATTCTCTAGCCCCACAAAATGAATAAATGAATGAGAAATAAAGTTGAGGGGAAGACAACTGGTGAGGGCCCTTTGCTGTATCCCATCATGGCAAAATGGCGACAAAGGAGAGAAGGAAGTGGAGAGTGAAGGAAAATGGGTGTCATCCTTCTATGGCAAATCCACCCCCAAGACCGGGTTTCCTGACAGTTTATGATGATCCAGTTTCGTGTCCTCACCATCACTGGGGGGAATTTTTTCACCTGTTATATAGAAAATCCTTTTCTTTTAATTTATACACTTAGATTTTTTTTTTTGTTTTTTTCTGTGGCAGGGTCTCACTATAGTCAAGGCTAACCTTGACTTTTCCTCATAGCTCAGGCTGCCTCAACTCCTAGTGATCTACCTTAGCCTCCCAAGGGCTGGGTTCATAAATGTGAGCCACCATGCTCAGCTCGAGTTTTTAAATTACTTTTGGAAATTTTTTTTCATGTACTTAGTGGTGATTTTATTTTCACTCGTGGGGCTTGCCTCTCCTGTGTTTTTTTATTCTTTTTTTCTGTATGCACTTTTATTCTTAATGGTTTATAGGCAGACATGTATTCCAATTGACCCTGTCTCTAGACACACTCTGCTTGGAAGTCAGCTTGGTTCAGCTGGGTGTCACCTGGCACAGAGCTCCTCAAAAATGCTCTTGGAGGCATGTCAGGGGACGAAGGGGTGCTCACTCTTCTGTGATGCCAGAAGGGATGCTCACCCTGTGTGATGTCACCTAGAGACCCAACTGAAAACTGCTATTACTCAAGGAATTGTCCTAGAGTTCATTTCACTTAGCATAACTTGGCGCCGTTATGGGATTGTTTTAGGTCTTTTTTGGCTGAGTTGCATCATTCTACATAGGCTAACGATTGTGCTTTCCTTAGATTGAGGAGCTTGCCCGGACCCTCTCTTGCAATTACAATCAGCCTTCCCTGGAGGGTGTGAGTGTGACAGACTCCACTGCTACCTCAAGTCTTCCAGCTAAGAAGTACTCCAAGGCCCAAGCGAGGTGGCAGTTGTCTGCCAAGAAGGCCCTTCTTCTGTGGGCTCAGGAGCAGTGTGCCACGTAAGTCATTTGTTGTGATCGGAAAAGACTAGCACAGAGCTGGAGAGATGGCTCAGTGGTTAAAGGCGTTTGCTTGCAAGGCCCGGCAGGTTAAATTTCCCAGTACCCACATAAAGCCATATGCACAAAGTGGTACAAGCATCCGGCATTTATTTGCAGTGGCAAGAGGCTCTGGAGCACCTGTTCTCTTCTCTCTGCTTAAAAAATATTTAAAAATTTAAATATATGGATAAATAAAATATTTAAAATAAAAGAAGAGACCAGCAGGGCAGCTGTATCCATCCATTCAACCTTGTGGGTTTGCAGGTCTGAAAATTAGGCTGGCTAGGTATTACAGCCTCAGCGTTTCATAGTGAATCTTCCAAGTTGTGTCTGTGGTGGCTCACACCTTTAACCAGCTCTAGGGAGGCTGAGGTAGGAGGATCACTGTGAGTTTGAGGCCAGCATGGGCTACAGAGTGAGGTCCAGGTTAGCCAGGGCTAGAGTGAGAGAGACCCTGTCTTTAAAAACAAACCAAAAAGAACTTCATAGGCCAGGCGTGGTGGCTCACGCCTTTAATCCCAGCACTCGGGAGGCAGAGGTAGGAGGATTGCTGTGAGTTCAAGGCCAGCCTGAGACTTCATAGTGAATTCCAGGTCAGCCTGGGCTAGAGTGAAACCCTACCTTGAAAAACAAACAAACAAAAACTTCACAGTGAATCTTCCAGTGTGGATGCTTGTGAACTTGGCTGCTTGATGTCCCCAAGGTCAGAGATGGTGTTCTGGTTAGACTTACCCCAGTTGATGTGTTTACATGGTTTCTTACTGTGAGAACAGAAGTGGTTCTTAAATATCTTTAATAGCTAATATCTTTAGGTATAGTTCTCCTGTATCTCTGGAAGGTAGCTTTAGAGTTAAAGCTTTACTCACTTTGAGCTCTTTAAAAGTCAAGGACAAGCCGGGCGTGGTGGCGCACGCCTTTAATCCCAGCACTCGGGAGGCAGAGGTAGGAGGATCGCCATGAGTTCGAGGCCACCCTGAGACTAACTACATAGTGAATTCCAGGTCAGCCTGGACTAGAGCGAGACCCTACCTCGAAAAACCAAAAAAAAAAAAAAAAAAAAAAAAAAAAAAAAAAAAGAAAAAAAAAAGGTCAAGGACATGTCTTAATTGTACGTCTCCAGGACCTAGCATCATGGAAGTTCACGTACTTATGTGCTGAATGGAGAAGCGAAGGAGCACTGAGTAACTGACACACTAAGCCATCTTTTGGTCCTGTGATTAGTTAGAGACCACAATCTGCATTACTGGAAAACAAGGAGACCAGAAAAAAAATATATATCCACATACATACATACATACATACATACATACATAATGTTTTGTTTTTCAAGGTAGGGTCTCTGGCCCAGGCTGACCTGGAACCCACTTTGTAGTCTCAGGCTGCCCTTGAACTCACAGTGATCCTCCTACCTCTGCCTCCCCGGGTGCTGGGATTAAAGGCGTGCGCCACCACACCCGGCTTTTTTTTTCTAAATGAATTTTATTCATTCATTTTCAAGCAGAGAGATACAGAAAGGGGAGGGGGGGAGAGAGAGAGAGAGAGCGCAGCAGGGCCACCACCTTGTGGGTCTGGCTTATGTGGGTCCTGGGGAATTGAACCGGAGGCCTTAGACACTGGGGGCAAGTGCCTTAACCGCTGAGCCATCTCTCCAGCCCCTGTAAATCCTTCTTAGAAAGCTAAGAGAGAGAGAGATCAAGTTCTGCCTTCAGCGCCACTTTCTTTTTCCCCTGTGAGTGTATAGTATGTGTGGTGTGCGATGTGACACATGCACATGTGTGTACAGGTGTGTGTGTCCCCATGCATGTGTGAGGAGGCCAGAGGAAAACACCGGATGTCCCCCCTTCTTGCTCATCCCCGTATTTCTCTGAGTCAGAGTCTCTCACGCAACCTGGAGCTGACATTTGGCAAGAAGCCCCAGCGATCTTCTGGGACTGGGGTTACAGATGTGGGTGCTGGGGACTGACCTCCGGTCAATCCTTCAGGCCCTTTCAAGTCCTCATGCTTGTGTGACAAGTACTCTTACCCACTGAGTCATCTCTCCAGCCTGGTTATCTTTTATTTTTTTTTATCTCTCCTATGTTTGCACTGTAGAGCTGATTCTAAGATCTGCATCTTGTGAATAATTGTCATAAGTTTACTCTTGTTTTCATCATCATTGGTGGATTGTTAGTTAACTCGTATTTCAATATTCTGTGATTCTCTGGGATGTAGGCATAAAATTAGGCTATTATGTGTTATCCTTTTTTAAAATTTATGAAACAGATAAATCCAGCTGCATTCCCCATTTTAAGTGAGCCTAGAGCCTGTCAATCATTGGAGAGCCTACCCCATCCTCTGGAAGGTCTAGCAGCAACACCATGGTGGTGAAGAGGAGGGCCTGGGAACTTGCATTTCACACACTGCTTGCTCAGGGGTGTGTTGCTACTGAAGCAGCGTCCACGGCTTGGGAAGTAATGTCCTGTGGTGTTCTGAACACCCTCAGACTTCGCCCAATACTGTAATTTGACAAAAAGATTAAAATGTACTTTTTTTCTTGGAATGATTTATGTTATGTGATTCTCAGAATTATGTTTAATAACTATTGACTATAGTACAAGTGTCCAGGGGCTGGAGAGATGGCTCAGTGGTTAAAAGCATTTGCTTGAATATAGCAGAAGTGTTTGAATGCATTGTTCTTAGCAGTCCATATCGTGCCCTTCTGCGATAGGTACGAGTCTGTCAATGTGACAGATTTCAAGTCAAGCTGGAGAAATGGGATGGCCTTCTTGGCAGTCATTCATGCCTTGCGACCGGACCTCATCGACATGAAGAGTGTGAAGCACAGATCCAACAAAGACAATCTCAAGGAGGCCTTCAGGATTGCAGAGCGAGAACTGAAAATCCCCAAACTGCTGGAACCAGAAGGTAAAGAATCTTTCCTTTGAACACTATCTTATTTGAGCATCCAGCATGAAATCGATTTGAAAATAGCATGTCTAGGTAAGCATATGTAGCAGCATAGTTTAGCTGTGGAGGGTTTAACTTGAACTCTTCCCTGAACTACTTGGAATTAGGGATTCACAGTGATCAGTTACCTTCAGTAATGGAGGCAGGAAGGCCTCAGCTGAATTGCAGTGATGCTTTCACTGGGAATAATTTGAGCCTTTGTCTTTTTTTTTTTTTTTTTTTTTTGGTTTTTTGAGGTAAGGTCTCACTCTAGCCCAGACTGACCTGGAATTCTCTATGCATTCTCAGGGTGGCCTTGAACTCATGGTGATCCTCCTACCTCTGCCTCCCAAGTGCTGGGACTAAAGGCGTGTGCTGCACCACCACGCCCGGCTGTCTTGGTTTTCTTTTAGCATGTTCTGTATTGTGTTTTTAATTCTTCGTTACATTTCTCTTCTAAGATATTTCTTAGAGTCTTGAATTCTGCTCCATGGTGCCATGCTTTCCTCCTAAAGCTGAAGCCTCAGGAGACCAGGAACTACAGCTTCCCTGTTCACCTTGTATCATTGGCCACACTGCTGTTTATTCTGTGCAAGGCCCTTGTGCTGGGTGTTAACCATGTGAAAACCCTTAGTGCGGCACTCACTATATTCGCAGAGGTCATGGGACTATAATTTGTTTTAACTGTGTAGGATTAAAAGAATTTATTTTGGCCAGGCGTGGTGGCACACACCTTTAATCCCAGCACTCGGGAGGCAGAGGTAGGAGGATTGCCTTGGGTTCAAGGCCAGTCTGAGACTACATAGTGAAGTCCAGGTTAGCCTGGACTAGAGTGAGACCCTACCTGGAAAAAAAAACAAACAAAAAAAAGAATTTATTTCTGAAAACATCTTCCCTTGGATTGGATTGTTTCACATTTCATCATTTTATTTTATATGTGTAAATATATATTTATTATATATTATATGTAAGTATGTTATATATTTATTATGTATATTATTTAATGTATGTAAATATACAAATTAACTCAGGTGTGCTGGCACATACCTTTAGTCCCAGCACTCAGGAGGCTGAGGTAGGAGGATTGCTAGGTGTTTGAGGCCAGCCTGAGGCTGGCTGCAGAGTGAGTTTCAGGTCAGTCTGAGCTACACTGAGACCCTGCCCTGAAAACAAAACAAAACAAACAAAGAGGTATGTAGAATTGATAAAACAAATGATAATAGGGCTGGAGAGATGGCTCAGAGGTTAAGGCACTTACCTCCAGTGCCTAAGACCCTGGGTTCAATTCCCCAGGACCCACATAAGCCAGACCCACAAGGTAGTGGCCCTGGTGCGCTCTCTCTCTCTCTCTCTCTCTCTCTCTCTCTCTCTCTCTCTCTCTCTCCTTGAAAATGAATAAATAAAATATTAAAAAAAACAACAAATGATAATAGGGTACCAGAATTTTGTTCCCCTCCCTTGCCCCTCGCACTGAAGCCTCCTTCTTTCATTCCAGTCCCTCTTATTTTGATGTCATTTTCTGCCCTCCATCATCCCCGAGAACATGTAGATGGGTCCAGTATTCTGCAGGGAACGACAGCCACTGTGAGGTCACGAATGCAGCTGCCACCTTCTGTTCCTCCCCATCACTAGACCCTTACATTTTTTCTGCCACCTCTTCCACAAGGGTCCCCGAGCAGTGGAGGGTGTGAGAACGACGTCTCATTGAGTGCTGAGCACTCCACTGCCATGTCTTCTCTGCACATCGAGGAGCTTTGCCGTGAACAATTTCTTTGTGGAATCAAATAGTGGAAGTGTTTTTATGCTAAGTGCAAGTGAACAGTGCTAGACGAGGCATATTTTAGTATTTGTCGACGTCATTAACAGTTGTTCCCCCAGTTTCTTAGCGCTTAGCAAAGGAACAAATCAAGCTGTCATTTGCATGTTTTTTGTAAATATTACTAGCATGGCTGATTTCAAGCTATGAATGCCAAATCACTGAGAACAGAACTGGGAGACGATGTAGTGTAGCACACCATCACATCTTACCTCCTGCCTACACATGCCATGAAAGGCTAGTCTGTTGGCACACACCTGTAACCCCAGGTCAGGGCAGGAGGATCAACAGTTCAAGGTCAGCGCTGAGGAGATGGCTCAGTGGATAAAGTGCTTGCCATGCAAACATGAGGAGGTGAGTTCGATCCCCAAAGCCAAAGTCAAAGTGATGTGAAGGTTAGGCAGAGACAGGGGCTCACTGTGGCTCACTGGCTGGCTAGTCTAGCTGAAGCTGTGAGTTGACCCCAAAACTAAGATGCTAAGCCTGAAGCCACTGCAGGGTCCTGTCACCCCAGTCCGTCGATGCTCATATTGACTACAAGAAGGAAGGCAGCTCCACAGTAGAGTTTCTCAGAAGCTCAGCAGAGGCAGAATCCAGAGTAAGAAAGCCTGCTTCAAATGAGATGTGCAGGCAAGGATCGACCTGAGAGTTGTCCTCTGACCTCTGCACATACACCGTGGCATGCGTGCACCTGCACACACACACATACATGCACACACACACAATATATATATATTTATTTATTTACTTACTTAATAAATAAAGTAAGTAAATAAATAAAATAAGGTGGAGAGATATTAAGGAAGACACCCGATGCTGGCCCTCCTTGCTGACAGGTTATCTACACAAACGACTTGACATTCTTCCATGCCAGAGATTTGTCTACTCGCCTCATTTATTTATTCATTCAATTATTATTATTTTTTAAAATTTATTTATTCATTTTCAAGGAGAGAGAGAGAGAGAGAGAGAGAGAGAGAGAGAGAGAGAGAGCGCACACCAGGGCCACCACCTTGTGGGTCTGGCTTATGTGGGTCCTGGGGAATTGAACCCCCGGGGCCTTAGGCACTGGAGGCAAGTGCCTTAACTGCTGAGCCATCTCTCCAGCCCTCATTCAATTATTTGTTTACATCATTGTGTGCTTCTCAGTTTTTTATGCTTTTAATTCTATTTTAATGCTACTGTATTTAGCTCAAAGCTGTGGGAGCGCTTTCTGTTGGACTAGTGTGCCTCTGAATTCACCTGTTTGTTTTCTAGAACTTCTTAACTCCCTGGCACTCCAAGCTCATCTGCATGTCTCTGGCCGTAGTCTTAGTATCCTGACGTTTGCCAGTTCTTGGAGGAGCCCTGGGTCTTTATTGGTGAATGAAATTAGAAACCAAGACCTGGATTCTAGGAATGTTCTCTTTGCTTCTTTTCTATCAGTACTTAGCTTTTTTTTTTTTTTAAAGAGTTCAATTAGGTGATGTCTCCCATCCCCCCCGCTCTCTTTTTAATTGCACATCAGATTCACACACTCTTCTACTAAGCTAACCCCCCAGTCAAATTAGGTCATATTTCTAAGCTCCAGATTAATTATGCTTTTCTGCATATAACTTTGGGCACTATGTACTGGTATGTGTACATACTGGTTTTTATTAATTCTTCTCAACTTTATTAACCACTGAGCCATCTTTCCAGCTCCCTTATTAGCCTTTTATTGATAGATTTGATTTGCCTTCTGTCCTGAGTTAGATTATTTGTACAGAGATTAAATTTGCTTTCTACATTAACTGACTTACTGTACTCTTTTAGCCCAGTGAATATAACGAATGCAGTGTGTTAAATTGTTTATTTTTCTCCTAACTGAAACTCCTTGAGAGTCAACTAATGTCTTTGGACATCTAACGTCTACATCGTCTTTGCATAAGGAGACAAAGCAGCGGGTTCCTGAGGACAAGGGCTCAACCTTGTTGTCCTTGTAGCCCCGCCTCTCACTCAGCTTTGTGGCCTCTCCATACATATTTGTTGTACAGAGTTTATCTGCATTAGTAACTGAAGGTTTCTTCAATCACTTATATTAGTTGTTTTGGCAATATACAGACGCCCTCAATTATGTTGTTTGTGACATATTACATCTCTCTGTGGCTTTACAGTCACTTAAATTATTACATGCCTGGAGAAGGCCCTCACTTTAAGTATGTAAAATCTTATAAACTTTGTGCAATCCTGTATTTTTCACATTACTTCACCATAGAATCTTTTTTTTTTTATTTTTTATTTATTTATTTATTTATTTTTTTGGTTTTTCGAGGTAGGGTCTCGCTCTAGCCCAGGCTGACCTGGAATTCACTATGTAGTCTCAGGGTGGCCTTGAACTCACGGCAATCCTCCTACCTCTGCCTCCCGAGTGCTGGGATTAAAGGCGTGCGCCACCACGCCCGGCTCACCACAGAATCTTTTAACACAATACAAACACTGGCCCACAGAAGGCTCTCTGCAAGTTCATTCATTCCAGGAATGATTAGATAAACTCTGAATGTCTTGAACAGATTTTCTATGTAACGTATGCTTTTGGAAGTTGTCATAGCCACACGTGGCTGGGATGAATCTTCAAACCAGGCACAGTTTTGCGGAGGAAAGTATTTATTGAAACTACAGACTGAGGGTAAGTTCTGTAACAGCAAAAGAGGCTGGCCCTCTTTCACAGGTCTGAGCAAAGAGAAAAACCCATCACCAACACCACACAGAACAGCAAACAGGCAGGAAGGCTAAAAAGCATTTCTTCCCCTTTATATAGGCTTTGGGTGGGGTCTTAAAACCCTTCCCCAGACTTAATGGCTTCCTGAGTCTCTGGAATTTCCTTCCTGCACTGCCCACACAGGAAAGAATGTTTACTTCTAGCTTCTTTGAGCTTCTTTACATCCTGCCCCTTGCTGAGAGGCTGCCTTCCCGTAAAAATCTTCAGAGACCCACCCAAGATAATTAAAAAGATCAAGTTGACAACAAAACTTAACCATCACAGACGTAATTTCCTGCTCCAGCATCTAGACCAGTGCCAGGAATCAATTCCAGTTGCAGTGTGCTCTGATTCCTGGGGAGATTTCTGCACCATGTCTTCAGAAAGTAGGATGCTTGAATTTTTTTTTTTTGGGGGGGTTTTTCAAGATAGGGTCTCACTCTAGCCCAGGCTGACCTGGAATTCACTATCTCAGGATGGCCTTGAACTCATGGTGATCCTCCTACCTTTGCCTCCCGAGTGCTGGGATTAAAGGCATGCGCCACCACGCCTGGCTGAATTTTTTTCTATCTTTCTGACTTCTGTGTCCTCACACATACCCACAAAGACACCATATTACTAGGACACAGGCAGTGCGTACACCAATGCCAGAATCCCACGCACATCTTTCTTTAAGCATTTCAAGTCTATGCAGTGTTGGAACCAGGGTGAGTGAACAGAAATTGCACTACTTTGGTTCATTGCAAGAGCCTGTGAGCCCAATGGCCTAGGCTACGGGCAGAGTTTCTTCCTTAATATTAATTACAGGAAATCATGTCTATAGCTGATCAGTAGTGTGGTGTGTCTTACAGATGTCGATGTTGTGAACCCTGATGAAAAATCCATCATGACCTATGTCGCACAATTCCTGAAGTATTCAAAAGAGGTACCTGACGCTGGAGATGTGGCTCAGGTATGTCCCTATACATGCAAATTCAGGTCATTTTCATTATAT
>PVHP010006715.1:40146-59759 GCA_004024765.1 Zapus hudsonius
AGAGAGAGAGAGAGAGAGAGAGAGAGAGAGAGAATGAGCACACCAGGGCCTCCAGCTGCTGCAAATGAACTCCAGATGCATGTGCCATTTTGTGCATCTGACTTTACATGGGTACCGGGGAATTGAACCCAGATCATCAGGCATTGCAGGCAAGTGCCTTAACTGCTGAGCCATCTCTCTAGTCCCTATTGTTTTGGAGGCAAGGTCTCACTTTAGCCCAGGCTGGCCTCGAACTCACAGCAATCCTCCTACCTCAGCCTTCTGGGTGCTGGGGCTAAAGGTGTGTGCCACCACACCCATCCAATCTCAGAGGTTTTAGTCCATGGCTGTTCATTGCTTGTGGACCTTTAGTGAAGTTGTTCACCTCATGGCTGGGACGTAAATATGTTTGAGAGAAGACACTGGCTTCTGTACTCCCCTTTGAGGGTCTACCATCAGAGACATAATACCTCCCGTTGGGCTTCACCACGTCTTGGTTTCTATCACCCCCTGACAGTGCCGTGTTCTGGTGTTTAAGCCTGCCATATATTGGCCTTGGTGACATTTAAGAGCCAGTTATAGCAGATATGAAGGCAAGGTGGCTTTTAAACAATTTTAGAGATTTGATAATTATTGTCTATTATAATAGCTTTTTTGGGGGGGGGGCTGGAGAGATGGCTCAAGTTAAGGGTGCTTGCTTGCAGAGCCTGCTGGCCTGGGTTTGAGTCCCTGGTACCCACATAAATCTAGGAACACAGACTGGCATGTGCATCTGGAGTTCGTTTGCAGCAAGAGGCCCTGGTGTGCTCATTCTTATTGTCATTTTCTCTTTCTGTTTCTTTGCTTGCAAAAAAAAATAAATAAAATATTATTAAAAAGAAATATAATTCACATAGCATAAAATCTAACCATTTAAAGCCTGCAGTTCAGTGATTTTTCATGTGGCTACATTATAAAACTGTCACCATCCCCTGAGTCAGTACGTTTCCATCTGGCCTCGCACGGGCAGACTGGAGCTGCTCTTGCCTTTGGCATCCTGTAAGTGGAATTGTGTAGTTCATACAAATGGAAGCATTGTGCTGTACTGTTCACCCTCGTTTGTTGAGATACTCTTGAATTCCTTGTCAACTGACATTTGATTGCTCATTTTTTCCTTCCCGTGTCTCATACACACAATGTGGATAGAAATAAAAAAAACCACCACTGAACTGAAGAGAAACTAGTCTGCTTCTATGAAGATGAATGAGTACTACGAGTCTAGTAAAATGTTTAGTAAAATCAGTATTGTTGCAACATTTATCTAAAGTACTTTCTCAGCCATGTCTGTATACATTCTGTTTGAGGATCTGAGCTGTTTGTCCAGCTGTTTGATTGTGGAAGCACCACCCAAGCTGAGGCTCGGCTCACGATTCTTCTAACTGCCTACTGACCTGCTGAGGAGCTTTTCTTTTCAAATTAATTTTCGTATAAAAATGAAATTAAGAGGTGTCAGAATGGCTGAGTGGTATAAGGTGCCAGACTCAAAAGAAAAAATTAAAAATTCAACTGTGTATGAAATTGAGTACAGAAATCTTAGAAACATTCGTGTTTCTTAGAAAAATAAATCACCTGAAGGTTAAGGACTTGAAATATGATGCATATTTGTTGGCTTTACCCCCAACAGCACAGTGTACTTCCAAATGGAAGCACACCTGCCATGGATGCAGAATCTAAGAGAAAAAGAATTCACACACACACACACACACACACACACACATATTCACGTCCTGTTTTAGTTACCTTCTCATTGCTGGGGTAAAGCACCTGCCCAAAAGCATCTGATGGGAGGAAAGAGTTTATCTTGGTTTATAGTCTTGAGGGGAAGCTCCATGATGGCAGGGGACAGCATGGCATGAGCAGAGGCTGGATATCACCTCTGCCACTGAAGGTGGAAAATAGCAACAGGACAGTGAGCTGATCTCTGGCAAGGAGGAGCTGGCTGTAACATCCCAAAGCCCACCCCAACCACATCCTAACTCCAGCAAGGCTTCACCTTCCAGATTGCCTTCAGCTGGGGACCAAGCATTCAGAAAGCATGAGTTTATGGGGTATCTGATTCAAACCAGCACACTTCCATATGATAGTACAGCCAAGCTCTTTAGTGTTCTTTAGGAAGAACTAAAAAGTATTCAAGATATTTTTTTTGAGACACAGTCCTGCTATGTATCCCAGGCTGGCTTAGCTTTGTTATGTATGCCAGCTTAACCTCAAACTTGTGAACCATTCTCCTTTTCTAGTACTGAGATCACAGACCTGTGTCTCCATGCCCAACTTGAAGATATTTTTTATGTTAATGTTTTGGGGAGGAATGAATATCTCCTACTCTATTTTCATTTACTAGGAAGTACTTTTCTAATATGCCTTTTAGAATAATGTTCTCAAAATTAAAGAATAATGAAAATGGATAGTGTATTCGTCAGGGTTCTCTAGAGGAACAGAACTGATAAAATAGATCGTAGTAAAAAGGGGATTTATTGGATTAGCTCACAACAGTCCCAAAATAGCATTCTGTAGGCCTAGAGTCAAAGAACCTATAGCCACTCAGTCCACGTGGCTGGATGCCTCAGCAGTCCCAATCCAGCACTGAAGGTCTAAAGGCTTCCCGGGGAGCCGCTGGTCTTCAGTCCAGGCTGGAAGGCTGAGGAAACTCTGTTCCAATGCTGAAGAAGGGATAGATGAGCAGGATGGACGCACATCTAAGTCATGACAAGTACCAGCAGCCAGGCAGGAGGAGAGAATTGAACCTGGGTTGACTTTAATTACTGAACCACCTCTTGTCCAATGATATGATTTCACTGTTACTTTAAGTGGGTAATGGTGTTGGTAATTTATGAAATCTATTTGGGACCTAATCTAAATGTGTGTATGTATGAATTGCAGAGCAAGTTGAAAGATGTGACTTCCTGGCTAACTCTGCAAGAACAACAGCTACAGAAAACGCTGCAGGATTCCAGACAGGAGCCACACTGTCAACAGTATCACGTGAGTATGGCTTTCCTCGCCTGCCCAGCCAGCTTTCGGGGAAGAGTAGTAAGCACATTTTTAGAAAAGTCTTTTCCAGTTAAGAATTGAAATGTGAAATCACCCCTGGCTCTTAGTGCTGAATTCTAGCTCAGCACCTTGGAAACATCTGTGTTCTGTTGAGTCAGTACACATGAGTCAGCAGCTTGATAAAGTGCACACTCAGATTCCATAGTTTGGGAAGGGTCTGAGAGTGTCTGCATTTCCGCGGACTAGATCCAGCTACACGTCTCTATAGCAGCAGGAGAGTGTGCCAAGCACTGGCAACAACAACACCCATAAGCCCGACCCCAACAACACACCCCTAACAAGGTTTCAATTCCAAAATTGCCATCAGCCGGGGCTCAAGCATTCAGAACAGGTACATTTATGGGCGACACCTGATCAAACCACCACATACACCATCCTATCCTATTTGGCATAGGGGAGCGAGGGACTAAAAATTCTCACCTTTCTTTGGTCTAAACAGCATAGCATTCTCCGGCTTCTTCCCCCTTAGCACTCATTTGAAATTCTCATTATAGCCAAGATGTTGAGTACCTGCTCACATGTATGTCTTTGATTTAGTAGTATATCATTAATTCATGTTTCTTAAAGACTTTTATGAAGTTATTATCAGAAAAATCAACTAAGCTGTTGACTCTCCTTTTTTTTTTTTTTTTTTTTTGAGTTCAGGTTCTTAATATATTACTTAGATTGGCCTTGAACTTCTGGGTTCAGATTATTTTTTAACTTCACCCTCTGCATAACTGTGACTGTGTAGGTGTCTGCCACCCTGTCCGTCTCACATAAAGTTTGATTAGGAATATTGGCAATAATGATAATAGTGTTTTAAATAATATTTATGGAGTCATTAACTCAAACATACTGAATGTAAGAAAAGCTTTGTTTATGAAATGTTGAGGGCAGAGAAACTGATCTTATTGTGTACAGAATGTCTTGGGAAGAGTTGGAAGAATTTCAGTTAATCCTAAGCACTTTGAAAATTGACAATGCTGGTTTATTTCTATTATGCCAGTGCTTGTGAGGCTGGAGCAGGAGGATTGCTATGAGTTTGAGGCCATTTTAGCTACTCAGCGAGTTTCAGAGTAGCCTAGGCTCCAGAGTGAGATCTTGTCTCAAATAAAAATGTGTGTGTTTATGGGGGGGGGATGTAGCTGGGATTGTAGCTCAGTTGATAGAGTTCTGGCCTGGCATGCATGAAGCCCTGGGTTCATTTCCAGCAACCCCATAAGCCAAGCATGATGGTACATACCTGCTATTTCAGTACTTAGGAGGTAGAGTCAGGAGGTTCAGAAGTTCAAGGCCAGCTTGGGCTACATGACCCTGTTTTAAATAGCGACAAAACCCCCAAAATATCACTTATGCTTAACAACTGCTGTAATGTAACTCCGGTTGGACATGTGGACTCATGGTCTGTCTTCCTCTTGGCCTCCACATGGCCTTGCTATTAGAAAAAAAACCAACATTACTGACACAAATTCCATGTCGAGACCTGTGCCATTCTGCTGTTACTCAGGTCATCGGGGTTCCCTGAAGAAAGAGAACAGATCAGGGATGGGGAGATGGCTCAGCATTTAAAGGTGCTCGCCTGAAAAGCCTGTAGGCCCAGGGTCTATTCCCCAGGACCTTCGTAAATGCAGATGCACAAAGTGATGCTTGCGTCTGGAGTTTCTTTGCTGTGGCAAGAGGCCCTGGAGCATCCATTCTCACTCTCTGTTTGCAAGTAAAAAATATTAAGAGATATAAATATAATTTAATATAAACATTAAACAAATCAGAGAGCAGACACTTAATTCAGGGATTTTCTTTTCTTTTTTCCTTTATCAAGTCAAAACTTAAACGTACTCTTTAGCTATAGACCTCAAAATAGCTGATTATATTTTATGACTGGAATGAATGCTCTTCTGGACTGTGGTGTTGGCTCAGTGGTTAAGGTGCTTGCTTACAAAGCCTGCAGGCCTGGGTTCAATTCTCCAGCACCCACATAAAGCCAGATGTAAAAAGTGGTGTATGTGTCTGATATTCCTTTGTAGTGGCAAGAGACCCTCGCATGCCTCCCACCCCCTACATACATGCCAATAAATAAATAATTGAACAAATGAATAAATAGATAAATTTTCAAAAATTTAAAAAATCAAAATCAATCAATCAATAACATGTTCTTCTAATTCCAGAACCTGCTGTCCTTCATGGAATCCTTCAGTAAAAACAAGGAGTCCTTCGCTGGTGTACTGTCACTCAAAGGGACTCCGCTGAATGAAGACCAGTTACAGCTGAGAGATGCCTGGTCGGGCCTCACCCACCAGGTAATGTGCCCTGTTGTTTCTTAGAACACTTCCACAAGGCAATTTTGTTTTGTTGGATGACAATTCTAGACTTCCATAAGGAATCCTTTAGAAGATAGGATGGATACTTCAACAGAAACTGGATAGTGTTTTTATTTTTTTCCCATAACACTATTTTGATAGTAGTTGGAATTCAAAAGGAATTTATTGCATTTTGCTTAAGCAAGATTATCCAGAGAAACATTTTCCATCAAGTCTTAGTTTGTCCTGATAGATTATGCGTAGTTTACCATTGCAGATGATTCATGTTTTGGGTGATCCGCAGCCTCTTCTTTACCATCATGTGTCAGTAAATGCTTCAAAGGAGTAGGGACAGTCCGAAAGTATGGGTAAGGATGGATGTGTTTTTATATGTCATACACCCTTTTAAGTTTATTAGAGACCTGGTTTGGGCAGGGCAGATTGCCCAGTGGTTAAGGACACTTATTTACAAAGCTTGGTTGTCCTAGTTTGATTCCTCAGTACCTACATAAAGTCAATTGCACAAAGGGGTAAATGTGTCTGGAGCTCATTTACAGGAATAAGAGGCCCTGGTGTACCCTTCTCTCTCTTAAATAAATATATATGTGTATATTATAAGCCTTGCTTTTTGGCCCAGCATACAGCATGAATTTATAACCACATTCTTTTGAAAGGAACTTGTATTCTGCAATTATTGGGTATAATATTATATAAATATCCGTTCTGACAAGGTGGCTGATCATGTTGTTCAGAGTATCGATGTCTTGATTGACATTTTTGTCTAGATGTTCTAGTAACTACTGAGAGACGTTTTCCAACTTTTGGAAATCTCTTTCATTTTGTCAAAATTTTGCTTCACATCTTTTAAAACTTCAATATATATGTGTGTGTGTTTATGATTGTTATGCTTCCTGGTGAATTAACACTTATGAAATATCCCTGATGTCTTTAGTAATATTATTTTGCTGTTTGTTTGCTTATCTGATATGACCATAGATAGTTTTCTGATGCTGTTTGAATTGCACATGTTTTTCCTTCATTCACTTTCAGCATCTTGGAGTCTTTATCTTATTAGAGCGTCTCTTAAAGACAGCACAGTATTGGCTCTTTCTTATTTACTGGCAGTCCTTGCTTGAATTTTTTTTGTTGTTTTAGAATTTATTTTAATTTGTCTGGCTTTTTGGTTGTACCTCTTTCGATTGTATTTGTAGTGGTGGCTCTAGGAATTCTAATGTCAATTCAAAACATTTTACAGTCTATTCAGAGTCGTAAATTTTCATATTTTTCATCTTCTGTTTCCATGTAAAATTCTTTTTTATTTTTAAATATATTTATTTATTTATTTGTGAGCAGAGAGAGAAGGTGTGTGTGTGTTTGTATGCCCCTACACCAGGGCCTCTCGCCCTGCCAGATGCATGAGCTGCCTATACATCTGGCTCTACATGGGTACTAGGGATTCAAACCTGCGCCAAGAAGCTTTGCAAACAAGCACCTTTAACTGCCCAGCCATCTATCTGACCCTTTCGAAATGTTTTAGTTGATTTGTTTGTAAGTATCTTGTATGCATGTGTATGTGCCCGTGTGGTACCTCATGCTTTCTCCTGCCTACAATGAGGTGGCAGGAGAGGAATGTCAGGTGTCTTGCTCCGTTTCTCTTGTCTATGTTTATTTGAGCTGGATTCTCTTACTGTTTTCTTGCAAGCTCTAGTGATTCTTGGTTCTCAGATTCTTGGGCTTACAGATGTACATGGCTGGGTCCTAAGGGTCAGGCTTTAGCCATCTCTCAGGAACCTCAAGCTCTCATGTTTCTACCAGGAAGTGCTCTTAACCACTGAGCCATCTCTCCAGCCCCCTATGTAAAGTCTGGAAATCAGATTGATTCCTTTACCTCCTATACTTTATGCTGTTTGTTTCATATAAAAATATCTGTGTGACGTGTGTACATCATATGAGATACTGCCTGAAGGTCCCAAGTCTGTGCTTGCTTTGGCAGCATGTATACTAAAATTGGGACCATGTAGAGAACATGAACATGGCCTCTGTACTCGGATCCTCCTGAGTGCAGGGATTATAGGCATGTACCACCACACACAATTTTGCTATACTAGAGGTATGATCCCACAGGGCTTCATGCGTGCTAGGCAAGCATTCAGCCAACTGAACTTCATACCGAACCTTATTCTGTCTGTATTTTTTATTTTTAAAATTCATTTATTCGATTGAGAGAGAGAGAGAGAGAGAGAGAACACAAACATGGCAAGCCGCAGCCTCTTGCCACTGCAAACGAACTCCAGATTCCCGTGTCATTCTGTCCATCTGGCTTTCCAGGGGCACTGGAAAATCCAACCAGGGCAGTCAGGCTTGGTAAGCAAGTGCCTTTAACCACTGAGCCATATCCCTTTATATTTTAAACAATAATTTTATTAAGGTACAATTTCCATATCACAAAATCAATTCATTTTTAATGGATAATGAAAGGATTTTTAATGAATTAATGGAGTTCACTAAAGGTGAAATCATTACAGAATACATTTATTTTAATGAATTTCGAGTGAGACTGTCTGGCTACCAAGTCCAAGTTTCTTACCAGGTCCTACCCAGGATGTTTATGGATCCCCATTGGCTGCCTGAGTGACAGCCTGTTTTTTTCAGAGGACTTACTAACTGCAGAACAGCTGTGCCATGGTTCCCAGCAGCCACTCTTTCAGAGGACTGATCTGGGGAGCTAGTAAAACCCAAGGAACTTTGCTTTTCCCAGCTTCTGATCCCAGCTTTGAGCCCCACTTTTGTGAAGGGAGCAGAGCCGCCTGTGACGACCTGCCCTCGTCAATAATGTAAACATCACTGAGGACAATGTTATGCGCGGAGTTCACACTGTTCCAGGCCACAGAGACCTGGCCTCATTTTCCAGAATACAATTTGGGAAAATTGCCCAAAATAATGAGAAAATCCACAAAAGGAATTATTTTGCAAGATCGAGTGCTGCAAATCGATGGTATCTTGACAATCTGTTCTTTAGCCAGGTGGTTTGCACTTCCTTTTCTTGGTGTGGCTAAAGGAGACATGCCAAGTTTAAGTCGCTAGGTACAGAAGTTAGTGCACTTAGACAGATTTGGACATTGTATGGAAGTAGACATCTTTCATTTTTATTTATTATTTATTTATTTTTGCTTTTGCTTTTTGGGACAGGATTTCACTCTAGCCCAAGCTAACCTAGGTCTCACTTCATAGCTCAGGCTGGCCTTGAACTCACAGTGATGTTTCTGCCTTAGTCTCCCAAGGGCTTGGATTAGAAATGAGCCACCATGACCAGCATATATCTCTACAGGTATCTTTACGTATCCTACCCAATGCCTGCTGTAGAAAATAATAACACCTGATTTTGACCTGATAAGACATTATATAAATCAAAATTAGTTGTCTAAGAAAGTATAAAATACAGTTTTCTATATTCAATGAGAAAAGAAAAGAATGAAGGTAAAGATCACCTCTATTTTTCTTTTGACCACTGCATAAATATTTTGAGTATAGCCCTGAATCACAAAGCACAGGTTTGATTTCATTTTATATACATATATAGCTTTCATTTTTCCATCTGTTTTATGTAACCCCAGATAGATCATAAATCATAGAGAAAATCACTTTAAAACAGTCTTTGGCATACATATAATTTTACAATTGAAGCTGAGAGAAAACTAGCATATTAATGATAGCTGGCTTGCTTATTTATTTTTACATGAAGATTTAAATCTTGGTGAGTATTCTACTGTAAAGTGTACAGCATCTTCAACATTCAGAGTTGATCAATATTTTGATTTTATAAACATCAGTGCTGAGAACTCTGCTTTTCCTAAATATATAGTACAGAACGGCAAAAAAAAAAAAGTTGAGGATCATTTTAGAAACCTAATCACAAATCAAAGTTTATTTAATGATTTTTTAAAAAGAAACTTAAGTCAAAAAGTCAAACAGAATTTAAAAAATTGTTTTATTTTTTGTTATTTGAGATAGGGTATCACTCTAACTCAGGCTGACCTGGAATTCACTCTAGTTTCAGGGTGGCCTCAAACTCACAGCGATCCTCCAACCTCTACCTTCCAAGTGCTGGGGTTAGAGGTGTGCTTCACCATGCCAGCACAAACAGTAATTTTTAAAATCAAACATTCTACTAAAAGGTGGGTGTGGTGGTGCACGCCTTTAATCCCAGGACTTGGGAGGCAGAGGTAGGAGGATTGCCATGAGTTCAAGGCCACCCTGAGACTACATATTGAATTCCAGGTCAGCTTGGACTAGAGCAAGACCCTACCTCAAAAAACAAACAAACAAACAAACAAAAAAACATTCTACTATAATACAGTCCAAACATGTACTAAGTTCATATTCACATGAGTAATGATGGTAGAATATTCAAAGTCTTTTGTTTTCCATAATAAACCATTGTTTCTATACGTCCAGAAAACTTTGTATGTACAGTGAAAACACTGCAGTTCACAACATACAACAGTCCCGAAGCCGAGCCGAAGTGTCAGGCAGTATCTGTCGTCGTTGCATGTGATGACACACTCAGTGTAAAGCCTGCATGCTGCATTTTCTGAGACAAGGATGCAGTGACGTCATGAGATGCAGCATGGGCCAGCACTGCCTGAAACACCGGGACTCACGACATGCTTGATTTTGAATTGAGTTTGGCTCTCACCCTCAGAAACCTTCTACGGTTGCTGTATGTTTTCATGACCCTAACTTTTAGAGTCATTGTCTTCAGCCTTTCTTGAACTCAGATATTTATCCAGTTTTTGGTTTCATGGCAAATGCAATAATGTAATAAGATGTAATCGATGTACCAAAAGCACATACTAACTCTTCGCCTCCTGTCCATTCCCCTCCCCTTCCTCACTCTCCCTTTCTTTGTCCTGTGTGGGGGCTGGGCCCAGGGCCCGTGTCATGTTTTGCAGGTGCTGTAAATTCAGTCACAACCCTAATCCTTCTTCCCAGTTTAGAAACCTGAGTGATTTTCTGATATTTGCATTGTATATAATAGACATCAAATAAATGATTTAAAAATATTTTTATTAGTAAGCATAGCTGGGAGAGGAATAGCATACCAGGGCCTCTTGCTACTGCAAACCAAACTCCAGATACATGAGCCTCTTTGTGCACCTGGCTTTACGTGGGTACTGAGGAATTGAAGTCCAGCCATCAGGCCTTGCAAGCAAGGGCCCTTCATTGCTGAACCATCTCTCCAGCCCCCAGTAAATGTTCTCTTATGAATCAATAGTGAATCAATCCTGTAACATACACCTTCATCTACTCTTTGTCATAATTAAAAATAACTGTCAAAATCAATGAGCCATTCAGTAGCGCTAGATTGCAGAAAGAGAAAATAAGAATTTATGACTCATGCTCATCAGAAGTTATTTGCCCAAAACCAATTTTGATTTGTACTTGATCTTCAGAGGAGGGTCTTGGGAATGAGAATTCATGAAAGTAATAAATGAGTTAGGTGCACGTTCCTTCTTAATAGGTTAGTGTGATTGTCAGGAAAGGAGATGGCCTTGGAGGCCATGTGGAAGAATTCCAACCGTCCGTGTGGTGTTCTTCCAAACCTGACTGTGGCATCCTCACTGAATGTTGACGTAACTAAAAACCTCACCTGTCTCTCAAAGTAGATGGTTCAGTCAGGGCTGCCGCTTCTGCTGATCTGATTGACTTTCTGCTGTGCAGGGTTGTGTTGACTTAGCCCTTCTAGTCAGTCATACGTGGTCTGGGCAAGGCCCTGCTCTTACTTTAGAGCAAGAGCATTTGTTCCTTGGGGGTGAATTTCCTTTGATACCCATACTTTCTCTTCATTCCCACATCTTCTTTGAAATGTGACAATTTGAAATTTTCTTGGTGTGTGAAATTTTTTGCTTTTGCAAACTATACATTAAATATGTATTTTTAAATGATGAAGTTGAGATGATGTTGATTTCTGAGCACAGTGTATTTTAGGTACCTCTGTACTCTTTGGTGGTTGACCATTATGCGTTCCCTCCACCCTAGAAACAATAGGTTGTTTAAAATGTTTGTTCATGAATGATTGTTATTTACATCTTTTTTTAAAATTTGCACACACATGGTATGTGTGTGTGTGTGTGTGTGTGTGTGTGTGTGTGTGTGTGTGTGTGTCTTGCTGCTGTATAATTGCTTTACATGGACAGCTGGAGAATTGAAGGTGGGCCAGCAAGCTTTTAAAGTGAGTGCCTTTAGCCACTGAGTCATCTTCCCAAGCTCTGACTGTGTGACTTTTGACAGTGCTTAGAAGGGAGGCAAACCCAGGAGAAGGGGCAGTGGGAACAGAGGCGAGGAGACTGGAGTCCTGGAGAACAAGCCATTAGGTCTCTTCAGTGTGACACCTGCAGGGTGGGGCCTGAGGATGGAAGAGGTGTGCTTGGTCATGGCAGGGTTTGCTGAAGGATGAATATCAGGAGATAAGGGAAGTCAATGGTTAGGTGAGTGCAGATAGCAACCATAAGTCTGTGAGGAAAGTTTAGTTACCATTCCAAATAACACCAGGACGTGGCATTTTAGTCATCCTTTCTGGGACCATCTGCGCTCGGATCTGCTCCCTGTGTAACTAGTTATGCATTTATCCACATCTTTTTATTTTATTCTATCCTCTCCTGCGACTTCTAAACAAATGGCATTTCTTCTTTAAGAGTAGTAAAATGTTAGTAAGAGCGAAGAAGTTTGTGCGTCCTTAAGGATCTCATTGAGTAATGGATCCCATGTATCAGCCTTGGCTCTCAGAGCACTGGGAGAATTAAGCACAAGGCCCCTTCCCTCATTTCAGATTGCCTCGTGGAAAGCCGAGCTGGATGATGCCTTGCCTTCCCCACTCAAGGAAATCGAAGCATGGCTCCAGGAGGTGGAGGGGCTTATGGAGGAAGACCTGCCCACCTGCCAGGATTACTCCAAAGCCATGACTCTGACCCGAGAGAAAGAAACACTATTCAAGGTGGGCCTCCACAGCTTCTAGACCTTGTCTGGAAGCCAGAGGAGGGGAGGAGGACACCTCCTCCTCTGTGACTCTTGAAAAAAGACTAATATGCATGGTGTTATAACGAAATTTTAAAAAAATGGATGGATTTGGAAGAAATCTGACTTTTGTCTTGCTAAATTTCTTTCAGAGTCTGATGGACAGTTTTCACCATCACTTGAACAGTCTCTTGACCTTTGAAAATCGAGATGAAAAACACCTGCCGATTGTGCCAACTAAGAAACTGGACGAAATGAAAAAACGGTTTGTAACATTACTATTACCCAACTTCTGGTGCCCAGGTTTGAGCAATAATGCCACACCACAAGGACCACAAAAATACAGATTTTGATAATTTCTGACAAGCATTTTGCTTGTAAGTCTTGATAGCAGTACCTCCATGCTTTATGTAACAGTAACAGATCATGCAAGCATCCTGCCTCGTCACCTTGGAGAATCCTGTGATATGAGAGCTTTGCATTTTTAAGGTGGTTTTCTTCTTTTTAAACATAGGATAGTGATAGTCACCCTGTCCGTTTCTCACAAGGATGCCATTGAGTGGGTTGGAGTCTATGAATGTACTTTACAAACTGTGAAAAATTGTGCATATCGAGAGGATTTAACTGATGGTTGTTCACATCACTTTTTCTTTTCTTTACACATAAATGACTCAATTTAATACCAAGATGTTAGCCATAATAATGAAAACTTTTAATATGCAGATATTTGCATTGTAGTATACAGAGCTTTTCAAAGTTCATAAAATATTTTGTAGATCAGTATTTTCTTGCAAGTTTTCTTAATAAGGGAGTAATTCCAAAAATGTTTTATTTGATGTTTTACATTGAGAGAGAGAGAGAAAGAAAGAGAGAGAGAGAGAGAGAGAGAGAGAGAGAGAGAGAGAGAGAGAGAGAGAGAACAAATACTCCTGAAATTACAGCTGAGTTCCATGTGTTTCAATGAAAAAGTTAAAGCCCCAATATTTAAAAAAAAAATTTTTTTTTGACATTTGGTCAATTATACTAAGTTCTGAAACTTGCTTCTTTTCTAGATTCAGCAGCATTTTGGAGAGAAAATTCATCCCACTTCTAGAATTTCATTACTATAAGTGTTCAGTTCTTGGTTTGCTGGGTGAAGTGAAGTCAAAATTAAATGTCTGGAACACCAGATATGGGAACAAAGGATCTGTGGAAGCCTTACTGGAAGACCTGCATGTAAGCCTTTCTCATCAGTGTCCTGGTGCTAGATTGGCCGTTGTCCTGGGCACCATGTCCCATGAACTCTTCAGATTTGGGGATGGGTTTTGTTGGTAGTGCTCATTAGTATCAGTATTGCCTGGAAAAAAAGAAAAAAAGGATTCCTGAGGGATACACAGCAGACACATGGAAGGAGAGACCAAGGAGCAAACAGCAAGGATGAGGGAGCAGACCAATCAGCACAGAAGAGATTGCAGTGGGAGGATTTTTTTTTTTCATTAAAATTTTCTTCTTTCAAGCCGGGCGTGGTGGTGCACGCCTTTAATCCCAACACTTGGGAGGCAGAGGTAGGAGGATTGAGTTCAAGGCCACCCTGAGACTACATAGTGAATTCCAGGTCAGCCTGGACTAGAGAGAGACCCTACCTCGAAAAATCAAAAAAAAAAAAAAAAATTCTTCTTTCACTTTTTTGAAATTTTATTTCACATTTTTTCAAGTTCATATTTTTATTCAACAATTAAATTTTTCTTTGAAAATTTTAATCTTAGCCTCTTATGTTTTAATAAGAAAAACAGTACATTTCAGTTTTGTCTTGAGATACTCATTTGGGCTTTAACTTGTCACATATATAGGAAAAAATGTTTCAAGTGATTTAAATATAGGCATGTTCTTGCCACAATATAGCTAACGAAAACTTATTACCAATATTAATTAAACATGTGAAATCTGAGCAGTTGATACAATTATGCAGTACTAATAAAAAAAACCCATGAAGTCAGAGATTTGAAATTGTTGTGAATAGTTAACATGCGTTTTCCCAACAAGAGGAAAACCATTATAGAAGCATATCACAATATGAAGATACATTTTGCAGGTGTAATTGTCATACATTATCATACTCATTCTTCTGTCTCCTAAGTCTTAACTGTCCCTCATAAAGTGCCCTTCCTTTTTTTACCAAATGTGTAGTAATAAGAAGGCGTGGTGCTGTGTGTCATGGCTCACTCATGCCTATAAGCCCAGCACTCAGGAGGCTGAGGTAGGAGGACCGACAAGGCCAGCCTAGGCTAGAGTGAGATCCTGCCTTCAAAAAAAGAGAAACAAAGAAGAGGGGGAAAAGGGAAAATTTGGGAGTTAAATGCTTTGCCAACAACATCTACACGTCAATATTTGGATTTCTTGGTACTTTTTTTTGAAAATAAAACTATCAATATTTTTTTCTTTCCTTCACAGAAATTTATTGAAGAAAAGGACTTTCTAGCTCAACTTGATACTTCTTTTCAAAAATGTGGAGAAATTTATAAGAATTTGGGTAAAGTCGTCCTTTTAGATCGAATGATATTTTGCTTTCTTTTTCCTTTAATGCTTTGGAAATTACTTTTTTATACACGTCTTCCTCGCATACTTCTTGCTTTACTTTTAGTATCGTTAGGGCATATGTTTATTGTGTCAATGTCAATTAATACACAAATAACTTAATGTTACTTGTTAACAAAAGCTGCTTTCTAACATTGGGTTTTTTCTGTTGCTAATATTACAGCTGGAGAACGTGAGGTTATTAATGAACAGTACACGACGATAGAGCAAAGTGTTTTTGTGTATAGAGAATCTATAGACAATGTGAAATCCACTCTGCAAAAAGTGCTGGCGTGTTGGGGTACTTATGAGGAAAGCCTTCGTCAACTAAAGGCTTCTTTTGAGGAGGCAAAGAAGGAACAAGTTAAAGAGGTATTTGCACCTTAATGACACACTGTCTATTTTACTCTCATATTTCCTAGTCTGGAGACACCTATTCATTGTTATGGTAGCCACAGAAGACGAAACATGTCTTTTAGGAAATGCAAGACCTTTGGCTGGGGAGATGGCTCTGTGGTTAAAGGTGCTTGTTTACAAAGCCTGCTGGCCTGGGTTCGATTTCCCAGTACCCACGTAAAGCCAGATGCTGCTCAGCTCTTTAGGAGGAAATGATAGACTTGAACTGGATAGCTTATATATAGGTAGACACGTTGGAAATAAATGTGGGCTGTAGCACTTGCCTAACATACAGGAGGCCCTGGGTTTGATCCTTACTCCTCTCTTCCTTTTAAAAAGAATTATTTATTTGGGCCATCTTCCCAAGCCTCTCTACTTTTCTTTTTCTTTAATATTTTATTTATTTATTTGAGAGAGAGAGAACGCTCCAGTGCCTCTAGCCATTGCAAATGAACTCCAGATGCATACATCACCTTGTACATCTGGCTTACGTGGGCACGAGGGAATCGAACTGTGGTCCTTAGGCTTTGCAGGCAAGTGCCTTAACCGCTGAGCCATCTCTCCAGCCCCTCTATTTTTCTTTTTGAGAGGATCTAACAATGTAGTCCTGGGTGGCTTCACACTTAAGATTCTTCTGCTGGGCTTGGGAGAAAGCTGTCAATAAGGTGACAAGTTAAAGCCTTCCAAGCATGAGGACCTGAGTTTGACCAGAAACCACATAAAAGAGTCAGATGGATTTGCACTTATAATCCCAGCACTGGGGAGGAGGAGGCAGACAGATTCCTGGAGCTCACTGGACAAGCTAGCTTAATTGGTGAGCTTGGGGCCAATGAGCACCCTATTTTAAAGAAGGTGGATTTCGACTGAAGAACAAAACCGAGGATGTCCTCTGGTCTACACACACACACACACACACACACACACACACACACACACACATATATACACGCATGCAAAGTGAACAAGTGCACTGGTTCCATGAACTTTTCTAGCCCTGGGGTTAAAGGCATTATTCCACCATGCCTGGCTAAATTACTATTTTTTAAAAGTTGTGTTTCATTTAGTTGAAACATTACACCTCTAAAACCTTCCTGCATTTCTGGGGGAGAAAAACCTAAATACCTTAGGCTTGTGGGAGGAATGTCACTGTATTCCATCGTTGTTTTTCTAAGCTGGTCAGGTCATAATCTGTTTTGTAATTACCATCTGTAGTATTTCTTTACTTCTTTCTCCACTGCAGTATTTCTAGATAGCCTTTCACAGTAAACATTTTCCAAGTGGAAACCAAATTACTTAATGGAAAGTAGGCTGTTGGTATGCAAGTAGAATTGTGATAAGCGTGTACATTGGGGAGTCTTTACTTCTTCCTGTCACCTGTATTGATGGTAGAAATGCATTCCTTTGGATTTGAGCAGTTCTTCTGTCTTTAAAGATCTATTGAAATATACATGATGGCTGGGATGGTGAGATGGCTCATCAGTTAAAGGCACTTACTTGCAAAGCCTGCTGTCCTGGGTTCAATTTCCTAGAACCCATGTGTTCTAGTTACCTTCTCATTGCTGGGACAAATACCCAATCAGAAGCAGCTGATGGGAGGAAAGGGTTTCAGGCTTTCAGATTCCAGGGGAAGTCTCATTGTGGTTAAATAACCTGATTCACAATATTATACATCCATAGCAGAGAGAGAACAGCCAGCAGCAGCAAACTTGAGCTGACTCTGAACACACAGGGCTGGACTCCACACCCATGTCTGCCCAAGGTGACACACTTCCTCCAGCAGGCCTCCACCTCCCAAATGCTCCAAGCTGAGGACTAACTAGGAAAGTTAATCACAAACCCCTGAGGCTAAGGAGACATTAACATTCATACCACCAGATCATGTAGAGCCAGAAGCACAAAGTGGCACATGCATCTGGAGTTCGTTTGTAGTGGCTGGAGGCCCTGGCACACTCTACTCACATTTTCTCTGTCTCTTACAAATAAATAAATTTACATATATATATATATGCGTGTGTGTGTGTCTTATATATAAGACATATTACACATGACCGAGAAAGGTTGTCTTCTCAAACTATATTGCGATGCTCAAGGTTGCCAAAGACATCTTGCTGGATACTTTTAATCTTGAAGGTGACTCAGTCACAGCTGTCTCTTAGACAACAGTAAGCTATTGGATTCTAAGACTTAAAAATGGAAGTGTTAAATAATTCTTGGCCTGAAGAAGACATGAAACAATTACTGAGGCTTTATGGCCTCTGTTGATTGAGTTCGAGTCCCTCTGTTTGGAGTTTATCAGGCACTTAGAAAGATAGAGCAGGCGCTTCTGAAGAGTCCAGGAGCCGAGAAGAGCAGGTGCCTGGCACCTGCCACACAGCAGTGGAGATAAGGGGCTTGACAACCAGAATGGGGGTTCTCTTAGCGGGGAGCACACCTCTCTGCAAAGACCTTCACACTCACTGTTGCTGAGACTTGCTAAGAATGTATTAGAGATAACAGACAAACACCATGCCATTAAATATCTGTGTGGCTTTTATGTTATGAAGCTTCCCTTTGAGGCCATCTCCCAGCGGAATGATCTGCACACGACTGTCAACGAAGTGGGGAATTTCTTAATTGAAGTCAGCAATGAGGAAGTTGGATCTTCTATTTCTAAAGAACTGAGAAGGCTGAATAAAAGATGGCGAAAATTCATCACAAAAACTCCACTGGTAGGTCCTTGCTTTTGAGATATAATTCACTCATAAATGGATAGCTCAAACAAACCCTCTTCCCACTACCTTCTGTTCCCGTTTCCTCTGAAACCACTTAGCCCTTGGCAACTACCAGTTAAAACTCTTTGTCTATCGATTTGCTTATTCTTGACTTCTCTTATAAATAGAAGAATAACATGCAACCCCTGCGACTAGCTTATTTCACTTGGCATAATGTTTCTAAGGTTCATGCTGGTATAGTGTGTAATGGTTTATGTTTCATTCCTTTTTATTGGGTAATAATAATTTATGTATGAACAGACTAAATTTAAATTTTATTTGTATATTTGTAGGAAGTACCTTTAGTTTCTACCACTTTGTGGGTTATTGTGACATGGGTTACTGATAACTAATATTCGTAAGCAACACGGAGATAGAGTTTTGGAATTCTCCCTTCCCCCTCCTCCTACTTCAAGTTTGTGTCCTCTAATACCAAAGAATTGTACACAGGGACGGAATTAAATTTTAATTACACATTTATTCTAATTTAGTAAATTAGGAAAGGGGAGTTGGATGGGAAAATTTCCCAGTCACCATGTGGGAAGTTAGAGTTCTCCAGCCACCAGTGTGGGGAGAGCACGTGTCAGAGAGTTAACAAAACTTATATTATTTAGCTAAAAAAACAGCCCAAGAAAAGATAACAGAAGGCTTCCTTTATGAGAAAGAGAGATTCATGAGAGAAAAAGTCTGGAGCCTGTCCCACCCCAGCCATTAGCTGGGGTGGGGGGTAGGCCTTACCTTCCTAAGGCCTGGAAATTCAGCAGTCTTTCTACTCCATTGCCATGTGGGGGAAGAGAGGGCTGACTTCCTCTAGGGAAGCTAGTTTTAAGTCCTCCCCAGGTGAGTCAGAGAGACAGCTGATTGGTTCATATCTAACCAATCAGTTTTAGCACCTATGTTGTAGCTCTAACTAGACACCTCCCCCTCAAGGGGAGGGGCTGCCTCTACAGAGAGGTCTGACCGTCACAATTGTATTATGTAGATGTGAACATATGCAAAGCATTCCTCCTCATCCTTTGGCTCTTATATTCTATTCGACACCTCTTCAGAAATAGTACCTGGAGCCTTTCAGGGTGTGATGACTATTTTTTTTTTTTTGAGACAGGGTCTCATATAGAGTAGACTGGTCATATAGTGTAGCTGAGGATGGCTTTGAACATCAGATCCTTCTGCCTTCACCTCCAAAATACTGGGATTATGGACATGTCTAGCTCGAACACATGCTTTACAATACTTTTGATAAATACTAAAATTATATTTGACTAATTAATGCCCACTTATTATTTATAATATTATCAAAGAAGTAGAAATAAGCATTAAATTCATGAAATTATTTTTTATAGGAAATGAAACTACCTTTTATAGTAAACCAGGAACAATCCCTTCTTGATAAAGAAGAAAAAAGAACAGTGGATAATCAGACTATAAAGGTAAAGTGGTTAGACTTTTTATATTTTATTTGTAGATGATAGTAATAATTTAACTTTGCTGTTTTTCTTTTTTAAAATTCTGTTTGGGCTGGTGCTTATGGCATTTTCAAACCCTAACAACC
>PVHP010006716.1:0-59783 GCA_004024765.1 Zapus hudsonius
AGGTGCTCAATTACAAAGCCTGATAACCTGGGTTTGTTTTCTCAGTACCCACGTAAAGCCAGATGTACAGAGTGGCACATGTGTCTGGAGTTCATTTGCTGTGGTTGGAGGCCCTGGTGTGCTCATATTCTGTCTCTCTTTCTCTCCTTCTCAAGTAAATACATAAAAATTCTTTTTTCTTTTCTTTCTTTCTTTCTTTTTTTTTTTTTTTGAGGTAGGGTTTCACCCTGGTCCAGGCTGACCTGGAATTCACTATGTAGTCTCAGGGTGGCCTTGAACTCACAGCAATCCTCCTACCTCTGCCTCCCAAGGGCTGGGATTAAAGGTATGAGCCACCACACCCAACTCATAAATATATTTTTGAAAAAATGCATATAGTTGCAGCTTCTCTATTACTTACGAACATCTTAATCTTGGGAGAAATTTTAGACTGGGCTATGTAAAATTTCCATTACTAAAGTCAAAATTGGGCAAAGTTCAGGGACTTCATGATTTAAGCTAATGCTTGATTTCTTTGAAACTTAGTTTTCTCTGCAAAATGGAGATAATGATCTTCCATTTTGAATTGTTATTATGGGTAGATTAATGCATATGAAGTATATCATATTGTACTTGACATGTGGTGACTGTTACTGTTATCATTATTATGAAAAATGCTAATTAAATGAATCAGTGTATATGTGAACGAACAATAACTTAATGCCATTTCCACTATGATAAATTAATTACTAAAATTTGGAGCTGATATTAAAGGATGACATAGAAGCTATTGATGTCCTATGGGGAATGCTTTCTACCTCCTTTGAGACAGGGTCTCTCATTGGCCTGGAATTCACGAATTAGGCTAGCTTGGCTGGCCAACAAGGCCCTGGAAATCCTCCTGTTTGAGTCTCCCATGCTGGGATTTCAGGGGTATGTCACCATGGCTGGAATTTAATGTGGCTACTGAGGACTAAACTCAGATTCTTATGCTTTCATGACAAGCACTTTAGCAAGTGAGCCATCTCTCCAGCTCTGCATCCATTTCTTTGCTTTGCTTTACTTTTTTTTTTTTAATAAGATTTTTATTTATTTGAAGGAGAGAGAGAGAGAGAGAAGAGAAGCAGACAAAGAGAATGGGCATGCCAGGGCTTCCACCTTTTGCAAACAAACTCCAGATGCATGTGCCATTTTGTGCATCTGGTTTTAGGTGGACACTAGGGAATCGAACTCAGGTCTTCAGGCTTTGTAGGCAAGCACCATACCCACTGAGCCATCTCTCCAGCCTGCATCCATTTCTCGATAGATTCATTGTTTTGCAATCTTTTCTTCTCTATAATATCTTTGGAGAAGAACATTCCATTATTAAAAACATTCCATTCCTCCTAGCCCTAATCATTAGTAAGCCATCTGCTTTCTCGTTGAAGCTATCTGATCTCTCTTCTTTTGAATGGGACATCAAAACATTACCATCAGATAGGATTTCCACGTCCATGGACTTTATATGAAAATTCACTGACTTAATCCTTTGCTCCAGAGAAGAAGAAACTCATGTTAATGCAGAAGGGCTTCACAAAAGGCTCAGCCATTCTACAACCACCTCAAAGCCACCTGACATCTTTCACTCTTTGTGTTTTTGGTATAATTTAGTGATTTTGCTTTAATTATTTTATTCATTTTGATTTAACACAATGTTATGTTTCCTCCACTTTAGTGATGAGTTGGATGACATTCCCTTATGGATCAGTTGCCTTGGAGTTTTGAACAGGCAGTGATGAGCCATGAGCCACACATGGCAGCATTTCTGGGAGCACCATCGCTGATCCAGTTGACTGGGCACTGTTGTGAGGCCATCGTAGGAGCCTTGGGTCCTTGCTCAGGGATCTACCTTTTAAAAAATATTTTTATTTATTTGAGACAGAGAGAAAGAGGCAGACAGAGATGGTCTGGGCATGGTAGGGCTTCCTGCCACTGTAAATGAGCTCCAGATGCATGCCCCACTTTGTGCATCTGGCTTTATGTGGATACTGAATAATTGCACCCAGGCTGCCAAGATTTGCAAGCAAATGCCTTTACCACTGAGCCATCTCTCCAGCCCAGGTGTCTAGATTTTGCCTGTAGTGTGATTAACTCTCTCAGGTTGCTTGGTTTCCACCAGTTGTTTAACCAGAGTCTGGGTTAAGAGTGGGAACACACCCTAGCACTAATCTGGCCCTTGGGAATGGGAGCATCTATTATGGATGGGCTTCCCAAGTAAAGCTGCCTTCAGCATTCTGCAGAGGGCTCTAAGAATCCATAGAACTGCTTTATCTTTGAATATACTGGGAACTCTGAATGTTCTTTTTGTTTGCTTGTTTTTTCAAGGTAGAGTCTTGCTCTAGCCCAGGCTGACCTGAGATTCACATAGTCACATAGATGGCCTCAAACTCACTGCGATCCCCCTACCTCTGTCTCCATGTGTTTGATTAAAGGCGTGTGTCATCATGCCTGGTCAGAATTGTCTTAATTGAACTCTCCGTCTCTAGATTTTGTTGTAGAAATATCCAGTAATAAACAGACAAAGCCTTTGCAGCAAGAGGAGAGGGGAGTTTAATTTATACCGGGGCCCGGGGGTCCATGCATAAATGAAGCATTGGCCACAAACCCCAGTTACAAAGATATTTTATAGTCCGTACAGAGTAGGGTATGTGACATTATGCAAATTACCATTATCTAGTAGTTCACACATTTTACAATAGGTCTCAGGAAATTCAGATATTCTCCCCAGGTATTCTCAGCCTTGTTTCTCCTAATTTCCTTATCACAGTTAAAGCAATTACTTTTGTCTTACTGAACTTCAAAGCTCTGGTAGTTTTTCATCTCATAGCCATCTGTGGCCTGAAGAATGTAACAATGAATATAGGGGAGAGGGGCAGTGAGCTCACACTCATTTTGCTACAATAATTTTACTAACTTGCTGAACCCATAAGAGGCAAAATGTAGCAGACATGGATATAGACTTAGTTGTAAGGTGTTTGTGAAGTCAGCACTTGTTTTGTCTGATCTCGAATTGAACAAAAACAGTTTAAGAGAAACTAAAAAAAGCAGAGTTCTGTCCTTTGGGAAAAGGGATCAGAAGACCCCCCCATGCTGTGGAAATTCTCCTGAAGCTTTATATGGGAGTAAGAGTAGGCTTGGAATTTAGTTTGGTTGTGGAAAAACACAGATCCTCTCCTGTGGTTGAAATGCATGTGGCTTTGGGAGCTTTTGTGGGGGAGTACGTCAATGGACGAGCCATGTCTTTTAGATAGTGTCAGTCTCAAGAGTGGCATACGAGCTTCATTCATTCTTTCAGTGAGGGTTCCATGGTGGGATTTCTCCAGTTTAGAGGCAACGTGATATTTAGGGTTACAGGAATGTCAGTGAGTCTGATCCACACAGAGCCAGTGGTTGCCTCATTTTCATTATAGTTCCAAGGCCAAGCCTAACACCTTGTACATAGTATATGTTGATTTTAAAGCATATTTATTTACATGAGTTTGTGCACACCAGGCTCTCTTGCCACTGTAAATGAATGCTTGTCCTGCTTTATATGTCTAAGGAATTGAACCCAGGCTGCAGGCTTTTAAAGCAAGTGTCTTCAACCACTGAGCCATGCTCCCAGCCCAAGATGCTGAATATTTATGAATGAATAATGAATGCTCACAGATTATCTGAGGATTGTGAGCATCTCAAATATGGGAATCAAAGCTCCCAATGGTTTTTGTTTTTTTCCCTAATGAAATTTGGGATTTCTTAGCCTGGTTCATTTTTTCTTTAGGAATTTAAGTCATGTGACCATTAACTTGTAATTGATGTCATTCAGTGGACCACAGTAACAAACATTATTCCTATGATGGCTGTTTCCTGGGAATTAGAACCTTATTTCTTTCATCTCTCATCAGTAGCCCCCTCGTGAGCTCAAAGGTGTCTGAGGGGCCTGAAAGTTATTGCTTTGTAGTATGACATTTTTGCTCACGTGTGTTTGTGTGTGTGTGTGTGTGTGTGTGTGTGTGTGTGTGTGTGTGTGTGTGCTGGTGGTAGTAGTTTCTGGAAATCTGGAGTTGAGCAATAGCCTTTGTCCTCCCCCCCCATGTTTTCTTCTCTCAGAAGCCCAGGCACAGCCCTTCATGGGGTACAACTGACTTCAATGCCTCTTCTCCATGACAAAAGGAATGAGGCTGAGGAAGCAACCATAAACAAACAGTGGGAGGGTGATGGGAGAAATCCAAGTGATTCGCTGGCAAGAGCCATGTCAGCGGAAGCTCCCAAGAGAGACACAATCTAACACAGCTCCAGACAACACAGTTCTTATACTATCTGCCTTCAGCCTGTTGCTGGTATTGTGCCTTGGTGGTTTTGTGCCAACCCTGCGATGAGATTAATGTCCTGAGTGTTCCATAGGCAGGTCTTATCAGTGCTGGGCCTCAGCAGGTGATCCAAGGGCCACGGTGTGCAGACTCAGTCCTGGGAGTTTCTGAGGTGGCAGGGATCCCAGGAGCTCTGAGTAGAAAGTGAAGACATCCATAGACTGCCGTAGTGTTCCAGGGTGGCCATAGGCAGAGAATAGGGAGGGAGTGGGCATAGCAGACCAGTTGACCAGAGAGCTTCCATAAATCTCCTTTAAGGTCTACGAAGACCAGGGCAATGGGTTATAGGGAGCTATAGGAACTAAAGGAGTCCCACGGACAGCAGAAATGAAATCCCTAAGGACTGATAAGAGGAGGGAAAGTGTCCAGGTTCTGAGTAATCAGGATCTTAGGCAGACTTGTGGTTGGAAATTCAAACACAGTGGGTCCAGATCTGTGTCTAGAGCCACACATAATGTAGGCTAGCTTTAAAAAAAAACTTTTTTATTGACAGCTTGCATAATTGTAGACAATAAACCATGATCATTCCCTTCCCCACGCGCCCCCCCCCATTAGTCTCCATTTTGTTCTGATATCATCATCTTTTCTTCCGATTTTGAAGGTCTTATGAAGGTAGTGTCGGGTCATGAATATCAAGGCCATTTTGTGTCTAGAAGTTTGCATTGTAAGCAGTCCTATCCTTCCTTTGGTTCTTAAAATCTTTCCGTCACCTCTTCCACAGTAGACCTTGAGCCTCAGGAAATGTGGTAGAGATGTCCCAGTGCTGAACACTCCACTGTCACTCCTCAGCACTATGGTGTCTTTTGAGTCATTCCAGTGGTCATCACCATCTGAAAAGAGAAGATTCTCTAGCCAAAAGTGAGAGTAACATTACCATATGAGTGCACACATTTAAAAAACAGTGTTCATAAGGCAGTTTGGTAGGTACAATATACACATTTTAGTCTAGCTTTTCATTGGAGGCATTCCAAGTGCTGACACTGTTTTAGGCTTGCTTGTTTGTTTGCTTAGACATAGGGTCTCATTCTGTTTTTCTGTCTGACCTGGGAAGTGATATATAGACTTGTCTGGCTTCAAACTTTCAAGCCATCCTCCTCCTGTCTCTGCTTTCCAGGTGCTTGGATTATAAGCAGGTACCTCCATACCTTGGAAGGCTTTTTGTAATTATTACCTTATTTAACATTCACAAACCTTATGCCATGGTGTATTACTTATGTTTCTTATTGCTGCAACAAAAAAAAAAAAAGAAGAAGAAAAGGGAAAAAAAACCTGTCAGAAGCAACTCAAGGGAAGAAAGAAAGGTTTATTTTAGCTCATGGTTTCAGGGGCTTTCTGTTCATCATGGTAATGAAGGCACAGTGGTGGCAGCAGCTTGGTCCATGTCTGTGGGAGCATGAGGGAGCTGGTCACACCACAGCAAGCAGAGAGCTCAGACTAGAACCAAAGGCAAATATCACCTTCAAGGCCTGCCCCAGGGACCTACTTCTCTGCCAGCTAGGCCACATGTCCCAAGGCTTATAAACCTTCCAAAGTAGTGCCAACAGCTGAGAACTTATGTGTTCTAATACACAGCCTATGGGGGACATTTTAAATCAAACTGTAACAACAGAACATAGGAAACAGAGGCTCTAGGCATCTGGTATCATGTCTGTCCTCTTATGCGTGTGTGCATTGTGTAATGATCACCACAGTGAGATTAACAAACACATCCTTCACCACCCATCCTGTTCATTAGATCACCAGCTCGCGTTCGTCTCATAACCAAAAGTTTGTACTCTTTGACATCTTCCCATACGTCCCCTCTCCCAGGCCCTGCCAACCGTCCTTCTATTCTGCTTCTACAGCCTTGATTTTATAAAGATTTCATGTATAAGAAAAAGGTCATGCAGCATTTGTCTTTCTATGTTTAATTTATTTCACTCAATGTCAGTACAATGTTTTCCAAGTTCATCCGTGTTGGGGTAGATCATGGAATTTCTTTTTAAATGGCTGGATAATATTCTGCTTTATGTATATGTAAATGTATATTTGTCCTACTTTCTTTATTCATTCACTCGTCAATGGACACTTAGGTTAAAGGAACCAAGACTTAAAGAGATTGTATAACTTCCCTAAGTTTCAAGGTCATGAAGCTCCTGAATTGGGAGACTAGGATTTTGGCTCATACTTGTAATTTTACACCCCATAGGCTTAATTACAACACTGCATAATGGAAACTTGGTCAAAGGATCAAGGGCAAGGTGAAGGGAAAAAAGACAGTGATCACCAGCTGTTGATAGGCCTAGTCCTAAAGCAGACACTTCCACATACATTAACCTGCATAATACCCTTGTCTTCATTTTTTATTTCAGATGAGAAATTTGAAGAGATTTAAGAGAGCTTAAATAGCCAGGGCTGGAGAGATTGCTCAGTGGTTAAGGCACTTGCTTGCAAAGCCTAAGGACCCGGGTGGGTTGGATTCCTTAGTGCCCATGTAAATAAAGCCAGATGCACAAAGTGGTACATGCATCTGGAACACTTTTGCAGCAGCTGGAGGCCCTGGTGTTTTCATTTTCTCTGTATGCCTCTCTTCTCTTTATCTCTCTCTACTTGCAAATAAATAAATAAATAAATAAATAAATAAATAAATAAACGTTTTATAAAAAGAGAGGTTAAATAGCTGCCTAAAATGATGAAGCAACAGTCCAATTTATGGGACCAGGAACATAGCAGAATAAAATCTGTCCTGTGGTTGATGTGCCAAGGGGGGGGGGTGAATGACACTTAAGAATTAAAGATGTTATATTCATTAGATATGCAGTCCTCCTTAGTAGAAAACCTGAGTGGCAAAGGGTTTTTAGGATTAAGTGCACTTTCTTTTTTTTTTGCAATGCTGGGGATTAAACCCAGGGCCTTGCTCTACCACTGAGCTACATTCCCAGCTTCTTAGAAGGTGATTTTGAAGACATGCACCAAGGAGTATGGCTTACTGCATTGAATGTGGGTGGATTTCACCTGAAATAACCCAATGATGTACTTATCCTTCATATTGAATGAGTCATGGATTTCATCTTCATGTTGAATTTGTATTATTAAGACAACTACCTTAGATCATGTCTCTGTGCAGAGGCAGCTATTATGGAGTAGACGAAACGAAGTTTAACTTTAGCAAATGTGTCATTTCTTTCAAGTTGTCTAAACTTGGGTAAATTACTCACCAAAAGAATTAGACAGGTTATTTCATGCCTTGTTCAAAAAAAGTTGCAAAACCCTTTCCAATCTTTAAGTATCTGTTGTATCTATAGTTTTGAGTGGATGGCAAAGATTTTAATTAGATGTTATTCATCAAATAATATTCAATTGTTGGCTTTTTTTGAGACATTCATTCAAACTACTACAGCCACCATTTGGGTATAGCACTCACTTAAACAAGGTAGGATTATTCCAAACCCATCACAATAGCTGGAAAAGGAGCTCTTCTGTTAGTTCATTGTTTTTTCTTTGACGTTTTAATTTTTTGTTGGTTGTGTTAGTAGACTTTCCAATGCCTGATAAAGGTTTAAATACATTCTTTAATTCACAGTATATCACACTTTCCTAATTTACATATAAGAAAGAAAAGCTTCCTTCATACACTAACTTATTAAAGGTACATAAAGAATTAACAGATAAGGTGTAAAAGTAACCCAGAGCTGAGGGCACATGTGCCCACAACTAGAGAAAGGAAGTTACAAATGGTCAAAATCAGTTTTGGAGAAAAACTTGGAATCTTACAACATAGCTGCAAATGTTATGTTTGACATGTAGAATTCACAGAGGAACAGACAAAAGAAGTCCATTTATGAAGAATGGTTCTTTCTGGCACTGTTCTTGATGGTTTGGCAGAAAATATTGTCACAAGAACATTCTTTTTACTTGGAATGAAATTAAGGGAACATTCTGACAAGAGCATAACACAGGGCATGAGACTCAAGAGAAAGAATTTTCCTTTTCCCTAGATACTTACCCAGGAAGAAAAGCCAGGAAAGAAGAAAAAAAGAAAACTTACTGTTTTCTTCTTAAATGCACTGTATGGGAAAAGAATTCTAAATGAAAAATTCTAAAAATTTTAATTTCCCAGAAATATCTTGAAGTAAAATCTTCTAGAAGAAGTGTCCAGGATCGACAATAGTAAGTACTGTGAATCAATGTATGTTGGTGGTTAAGAAAAAAGAGCTAAGAGTCCTGTGTTTTGGTTATTTATTGCTGCCTACAGAATACCACCAAAGCCAGTGGCTCAAAAAAAAAAAAAAACCTGTTAATTTTCTCATAATTTAGCAATCTGAGCTGAAGTCAGTGGGGGCCAGTTCAGCGGTCTCACTGGGAACTGTGATATCTAAGAAGGTTTTACTTCACCATATCCTGTGTGATCTCACTCATTCCAGCATCCAGCATCACTTTTGATCTTCCTTTTTTTCTCTAGCGATATCTGGGCTTCATTGCAGCATAGAATTAGACTTCCAGATGGGAGAGTTCCTTGAACACAAGAGCCTATCACACCTCTGCTTGCATCACGCTTGTTCATGACCCATTGGCTGAAGCAAGTCCCAAGGTCCAGCCCAGCAGGAATAACACAAGGATGTGAATTCTGGGGTTCCGTTTGTGGAAGCCAATGATGCTCTCATCTGTCTTACAAATAGAAACATCTATAAGGTGCTATAACTGTGAATCTAGTTTCCTGAAAATGGGAGAATAAGATTAGCTAGAAAACCAGAAGGTGTTCTAGACGCTAGAGTTTAACAGAATAGCACCAGAATTTGGTGGTGGTTCTGAGTGTTTTGGGAGAAAGGTATATAAACTCATCAGATTAGACTAGCCAAGTCATATGATCAACCCACAGAGTATTTACTAAACACCTATTAAGTCATCATGTGGAAGATATATATATATTTAATTCAGAGTGCCTGCAGTGGAGTTGGAGATTAGAAATAGTGAGAATGATATTGGAAATAATGTAAGATAGTGTTGTAGTCAGCCACATGCTGCTGGGATGAGCCTCCAAACCAGGTACAGTTATGGGAAGAAGGGATTTATTGAAGGTACAGATCCAGAGGAAATTCCATAATGGCAAAAGAGGCTGGCTCCTTTTCCCAGGTCCAAAGAGAGGGAGAGAGAGAGAGAGAGAGAAAGAGAGAGAGAGAGAGAGAGAGAGAGAGAGAGAGAGAGAGAGAGAGAGAGAGAGAGAGAGAATCACCAATGTCACATACACACAGACATACACACACCAGCAAACAGGGAGGGAGAAGAAAGAGAGAGATTTCTTTCCCCTGGAGTTTCCTTGCATTCTGCCCCCCACTGAGAAGGCTGTCCACTCTGGAGGAAGGGCTCACTCTGGAGGAGGGACCTCCTCCTTTAGTTAATCCTTCCTGTAAGCAACCTTAGAGATCCACTCAAGATTACTAGATAGGTCAAGTTGACAACAAAAATTAATCATCATATATAGCATGTAAGTGCTAATGTATACCATATAGAATGAGTGTAAAGTAATAATGTAAAATTTTAGCCATGACCTATTCTGATGAGGCCTGGAGATGTGATCTAAGAGTTTTAACAATTCATAAATAACCCAAATCTGAGTATGTGGAGTTGGTCACAGCTTCATTGATGCTTCTCTCAGAACTGCACCACTGATCATATGAATACTAAGATCAAATTGCTTAAGGAAGAGTGGTTAGATTTTCTCAAATATGAGACCCTGTCCTATGAGAAGAGAGTGGTCTTACAAGTCATTTATGAGCTGGCCTTCCTTGTTTGTGGTGGTTATTCCTGTCAATTTGACTGGGTTTAGAATTATCTAGAACATGTCTGTGAGGGTGTTTTCAGAGAGGTTTAGTAAGACAGAAGACCCGCTCTGAATGTGGGTGGTACCATTCCATGGGATGGGGATATGGATAGAATAAAAAGGAGGAAGCAAGCTGAATGCTAGCATTCATCTCCCTCTGCTTGCTGCCTGCAGGTGCACTGTGACCAGCTGCTTCGTGCTCCTGCCACCAGGACTTCCCCTCAATGATGAACTGTATCCTTAAACTGCAATCAATGAGTCTGAAGGATGGAGAACTGTGAGTTCCAATATCTGAGGGTATCAAAGAATGATGTGGAAGCTATTGAAATCTGCTTTGTAGGATATTTTAATGTTGTTTTTGTGCAAATGCTACTGTTGATTCAGCTGTGGGTGGGTGACCCAGGTCAAAAAGAGCAAATTCACCCTTCTTGTTCTTCTCTAGACAGATGCATAGGACAATGGATACCCGCACTGCCCAGGGGAAAAAAATCTTTTCTCAGTCTACTGAGTCAAATGCTAGTCCCTTCCAGAAGCATCCTTATAGATGCTTCTGACTTGTAGAAAAAAAACACCAGATGAGATTAAATTGCCCATGCTCTAGGGCCCACGTGAAATTAATACAGTCTGAAATATGACAAATATTTACTAATCTGCTACTCTGTACAAGGCACTTTGTTTTGGTGTGTATATTATGTGTGATGTATATGTGTATGTATATGTATATGTGTATGTGTATGTATATGTATATGTATATGTGTGTGTGTGGTGTGTGAAAATGTGTGCAGATGTGTATGCCCCACGTGTATTCATGCAGACATGTGGAGGCCAGAGGTGTTCTCTGATGATCACGTTTTTGCCACATTTCCCTGAGACAGTTTCTCTGAACCTGGAGCTTCCTGCTGTTTTGGTTGGACTGGCTGACTAGGCACTGCCAGTGATCCTTTGCCTCTTTTCTCCTCAGCACTGGAGAAACAGGCATGTGTGGGCATACTTGTCTTTTTCATGGATGCTGGGGATTGAACTCAGGTCTTCATGCCTGTGTAGCTAGTACTTTTACCTGTTGAGCCATTTCCCCAGCCCTGTATGAAAGGTACTTCTATGGTACTTTTAAAGGATATAAATGAAAAAACAAACAAATAAACAAACAAAAACCTCTTGGGTCACCCCTGCCCTCAAAGAGTCTATACACTTACTGTTTTTTTTTTTCTCTTCAGTTTTTTTTTTTTTTTTAAATTTGTGTGCTGTTGCTGATATTCTCCCCCTCCATGGCTCTTTCACTCCCTCTTCTGCTCAGTTCCCTGAGTCATGGTGGGTGAGTTTTAAGTCTGCTTAATGATGAGATCTTAAGTGTCTCTAGGCTTATGCTTCAGATTGTACTGGGCATCGTTGGTATCTGTCTCCATTGACCTTTCATGGGTGATCTAACTTGCTGTGGTGATAGGTCTCTTGTTTATTTCACCACTTTCTCAAGGTTTCATTTGGGTCCTATATGATAGGTTAGGGGTGGTTCATCTCCTGCCTGGATGTCAGCCATCATCCCATGTCTTGTTTTGGGTTGTCTAGGGTTCTTGCTGCCTTCTGAAAACCACAACAGAATCTCCACGGGATGCATTTATTGTTAAATAGCCTGTTTGTCAACTTTCTGGTGTTTTGACAAATACCCGAGATAATTGACTTAAAAAGAGAGATGGATTATTTTGTCTCACAGTTTCAGAGGTTTTAGTCCACAGCTTGGCCCTGTGGCTTTAGTCCTGAGCTGGGACAGCATGGCAGGAAAAGGCCCGTTCACCTCATGATGGATGGCCTGGCAGCAAAGAGAGACAGAAAGGAGCTGGGGTTCCAGTAGCCCGTTCAAGGGCACAGCCCCTGTATTAGTCAAGGTTCTGTAGAGGAAGAGAACTAGGAGAATGAATCCGTTACTAAAGAGGATTTATTAGATTGGCTTACACATAGGGGCTAGGTAGTCTCACAATGGCTGTCTGTAGATCAGAAAGCCTGGGAATCCAGGGCTGCTCAGCCCAGGAGGCTGGATGCTCCAGCAGTCCTAATCTGGTGCTGGAAGCCTGGAGCATTCTTGGAGAGTCCATGTTGGAAGGCAGAAGAAGCTGAGTTTTGATGGCAACAATAGCAACAATAATAGGAAAAACGTATTCCCCAGTACAAAGTAACGCCAAACAACATAGCTTCTTTCTCTGACCTCTTTATATCTGGGCTGTTGCCAGAAGATATTATCCACTCTGGTGGAAAGTCTTCCCCCTCAGTTATTCCTTCATGGATGTTTCCTCACAGGTACATCTAGAGATGTATCTCTTAGTTGATTCCAGATCCAATCAAATCACACCCCAAGGATCTAACTTCCTTTCAAATGGCCCTACCTTTTCATGGTTACACCATTTCCAATTGTACTACTGGCTGTTTAGATGTTGGCTAGGGATTAACCCTTTGACACAACGGCCGCTGAAGGTACCTCAGATTCCAACAAAAGCATGTCCCCATTTATAAGGGCTTGCTTGAAAGATTCTTATCCAAATTCATTTCTCCAGAGTGATGTATTTTGAACCTAGAAGCAAAGTGTAACATAGTTGAGAACTAGATGGGGTGACATGTTTCCCCCCTTCTGGTCACATAAACAATTTAGTAGGAGTCAAGTTTTTTTAAATTAGGGTGACCAAAAAGGGGAAATGACGCAGTAGGGTATTTTAGAGCTGTTTTCTAATTTTCACTTGAAAACCTTTGCCAGATTAATTACTAACTTCGTGTCAAGAGAATGAAGGTTAGGCTCCTTAAATCCCCACTCAGCTTGGGCAAGATGGTTTTATTACTCACTGCTTTATTTTTACTCACCCACAAAATGAGAATAATGGCTTCCACCCACTTGCCTAGCAGGGTAGCTCTATGCTGACAGTAAAAGAAAAAATGTCACTGTAAAGTAAAGGTCCTATTACATAGGTGTAGAACTTCTTTTATCCTAAAACTACTGTTTGCAGAAACAGAGTGGGAAAAAAATACTTTCTCTTAATAGTAAGTGTAAAAATTACCTGTTCTATCCAAGTGCATATTTACCACGCAGGCCAAATTAGAGTGTGTGAAGCAAGGGCTGGACGTAAATTCACGCAATTGGAATGTGAATTCTTCATAGGGTGTTTGGCAGATACCTACCAGGGAGTGCCCTAGCAGCGGGAGGTGTCATTGTCAAGGTTCCAACCAAAGCTGGAATCTGTCTGTAGTGAGAAAAATCACTGGATACAATCAGGCCAAAAATTCCACTCTAGTTTGGTTAGCCCTGAAGATTCTGAGCTCAGAAGACAAACCAGGCACAGGGCATATGCCAGATGAGTAGCTCTATTCACATGGAGTTTTGGAGCAAGGAGGCCCATACTTGAAAGGTGCCAGAGGGGAGGCAGCCTGTGGCTGGGTTCTGTGTAATATTTTATGATGATGAGGACTTGGGCAAGTCCCTTGACCTTGACTTCTTCATTTATAACAAAAAATGAGTGATGTTGGATCTGTGTGTACTGATGCCCTAGACCTAAGGGAATTTCTTAGCTTGCAAAACATCTAATTCACACTGCTTTTATTTAGAGTATGGCCATGCAGGTCAGTGGAAGTTCGCTTTCTTTGCTTTGAGGCAGAATGAGTTTGGTTCCGGCATGAGTTTGCTCACGTTAATTATTCCATACTAAGCAAATGCCAATATCTGCAGTTACGTAGCTCTCTAATAACTTAGAAAAACATTTGTGGAGAAACTTACTTGGTGGCATTCTTTCAAAGCAGGGGGTTTGAAGAAAAGAAGAATATCTTATTTTTTCTCTTTTAAAACTATTATTATTATTATTATTATTTTGGTTTTTCGAGGTAGGGTCTCTCTCTAGTCCAGAATGACCTGGAATTCACTAGGTAGTCTCAGGGTGGCCTTGAACTCATGGTGATCCTCCTACCTCTGTCTTCCGAGTGCTGGGATTAAAGGCGTGTGCCACCATGCCCAGCTTTTTAAAAATTATTATTATTATTTTTGGTGAGCGTACGGAGAGATGTTTCATTGTGACATTTACACATACACACACACACATGCACACATAATACTTTATTCTTATTCTCCAATTTCCTCACCTGCCTCCTCTTCTCACCTTGCTGGTCACCTTCATCCACCCAAATTGTTATTCCTTCTACTTTCACGACATGTATATTCCTTTATCCCCCCACCAACCATGCAGACCTCCTTCTTTCCTTACCGATATATTAATATATAATTTTACTTATTTATTATAATTTATTAATATATAAACTTAATGTATAAGCATAATGTACATACATAAAATAAATATAGATTCTGTATATTAGAGAAAAAGTGATACTTGTCTTTCCAAATTTGACTTATTTTGTATAACATGACGTCCAGTTCCATCCATTTTCCTGCAAATGCCACAATTTCATTTCTATTTACTGCTGAATAAAATTCCATTGTGAAAATGTACCTTTTTATTTTTAAAAAAATATCTTATTTATTTATTTGCAAGCAAAGAGAGACAGAGAGAAGAGAGACAGAGACAATGAGCATGCCAGGGCCTCCAACCACTGAAAATGAACTCCAGATGCACGTGCCACTTTGTGCATCTGGCTTTAAGTGGGTGTTGAGGAATTAAACTTGGGTCATTAGGTATTGCAGGCAAGTGCCTTAACTGCTGAACCATCTCTCCAGCCCAAATGTTTGGAATTCTTTATAGATCCTAAATATCAATTCCCTATTGAATGTATTGTTGGCAAAGATTTTTTTCCCCATTTTGTAGGCTGCTTCTTCACTGTGATAATTATTTTCTTTGCTGCTCAGGAAAAAATTTTAATTTCATTGAATCCCGTTTGTTAATTCTTGGGATTACTTTCTGTGCTATTGAAGTTATTTTCATAGAGTCTCTTGAAGTATTTTGCTTATCTTTCCCTGAAGTAGTTTCAGAGTTTCAAGTCTCTTATCAAGGTCTTTAATCCATTTTCCATTATTGTCTACTGTGAGAGATATGGATCTAATTTCAGCTTTCTATATGTGGACATCTAGTTTTCTGAGTAGCAATTATTAGACTGTCCTTTTTTTCAAATGTATGGTTTTGATAAATATGTCCAACTTAGACAGCTATAGATGTTAGCTTATTTCTGGGTCCTCTATTCTTTTTCATTGGTCTACGTGTCTGCTTTTGAGCCTGTAGTACTTCTTTTTGTGAGACAGGGTCTCACTGTTTAAACCAGGCTAATCTCAAGCAATAATCACTTCTTTTGCCTCAGCCTCCCAAGTGCTTGCCTATAGGCATGTGGTACTATGCTTAGCTGTAATAAAATTTTAAAATAGAGGCTCTGGGGCTGGAGAGATGGCTTAGCCATTAAGGTGCTTGTCTGCAAAGCCTAACAGCCTGAGTTCAATTTCCCAGTACCCACATAAAACCGGATGCACAAAGTGGCACATGCATCTGGAGTTTGTTTACAGTGGCTGGAGGCCCTGGCATGCCCAGTCAGTCTCCCCCCCCCCTTCTCTCTGCTTGTAAATGAAGTTTTTTTTTTTTTTTTAAAGAGAGATTCTGTAAGATTCATTCCATTTTTGGGTTTGTAATCAATCTAACTACTTGCCCAGCAGGATTTGTTCACTGTCTAGTTGCCTTGTGTTATCATCATCTTGTTTTCCTTCTAGAGGCCACAGGTGTGTGGTATTACAAGTAGAAATGCCTTTAGTTTTCCTGTTTCGTTTGTATATATTTTGGTTAATGTTTATGACCTGCATAGGCAATTAGCCTATGATGATATCACTGTTTTCTCTGTGAAGTGACAATGAAAGAGAAAAATGCAACTTGTTCATTAAATGAAACCAAGCCAATGACAAGTTGAAGGCAACTTAAAGAAGCCTAGTAATAATAAACAGGGTGTCTGATACCAGTTCATATTCTTAGGAAAACATGGGAAAAGCTGCCACACTGGAGAGGGAGCCAAAAAGGAAAGATAGGAGAAAATCTATGCTTTGACCTAAGGAGTATCAGCTGTTAGGCTAGCGCTATATTAATGAGAGATTGTCAAGTTCATTTTCACCCTTGAAAGACACTGTGAGTCTTTTATCTTTGCAGTCTAGGTTCTCAACTGTAGGGGAAAAAAATTAAAACAGTGCCGTGCAAGCTGTGTTTCCATCTCAAGTTCTGAAGGACATTGGAGTGCATGAATCACTTCTGAAGCATTAAGATGCCAGCCAAGCCCCAAATTCACTTATGTTGTTGACAACTAACTGCCAGTAGCTCCTCTTGTGCTAGGACTCACCTCTAGTCTGTGTCTCACAGATGGCCCTAACTCAGGCATCTTTTCCTTTGGTCCTTCCAGAGACTCCTAGGGACAAATATTGGGAATCCAAAATCCTAAGTCTGTCTGGGTGAGGTGGCATCCACCTTCATGCATGCCCACCTACTAGGGAGGCAGAGGCAGGACGATCACTTGAATACAGGAGTTCAAGATCAGCCTGGCTAACTTAGTGAGATTCTGTAACAAGGAAAAAAACCCCACATTTTTAAAAAGGTGGTGGAGTAGGAAAAGGAGAAACAAAAAATGTCCTAGGTCCATATTATTGTTTTCGTTTTTGTTAAAACACAGGCAAGTTACTTAATGCCTTTAAGCATCATTTTTCTATATTAAAACAACAGCTCCATCTTGCCTTAAAAAACAAAAGTGTACCTGCAATTGCTGCTTTTATACTTAAAAGCATCTGCTCACAATTCCTTCATTTAAGAATAGCCCTTCTCTTCCACCCCCCAGCCCGATCCAAAATCTCTTCTTCATTCTCCATACTTATATCCCCAGTTTCCAAAACTGTGAAAGGGAGGTGTTTCCTGACCATTTTTTAAAATCTTTTTTTGAAATGAACTTCCGTTTGAAGAGAAGATGGTGCTCAGTGGAATGCAGACAGGGAACAAGGTATGTTCATGTAGTAAAGTTCTCAAAAAATGTTAAAAAAATATAAAAGTCTATTTTCTTGAAGGAATAGCTACTCAAATACGTTGTCCATTTTAAAACATGGTGGAGCTCTTAAGGGTTCTTTGTTCTGGATATTCATCTGTCAGACAGATGGTTTGCAAATATCTTCTACTCTTAATTGGGTTGACTTTCACCTATTTTAAAATTACGTATTTGTATGTATGTATGCATATGTGTGTGCATACACGTATGTGTATATATAAGCATATTTATCTTTGAAACATCTTTCAAAGATATTTTTAGTTTTGACTCTACAAGCATTGATCTTTTGTTTAATTTATTCTTAAGCATTTTATTTTTTTTTGATTCTATTATAAATGGATTTTTTTTTTGGTGTGTGTATATACACATGGCTGCATGTGTGCTCTCATGGAGGTCAGTGTAGGTATGGGCTCATGTGTGGAGGTCAGAGGACAACCTCCGGTGTGGGTCCCTGCCTTCCACCTAGTTTGAGAATGGGTCTCTGTTCTTGTTTGCAGCCAGACTAACTGACCTGAGAGCTTCAGAACTCTCCTGATTTTGCCTCCCATTGCTGTAACCATATTGGGATTACAGATGTGTTAGCTACTTCATTGGGCTTTATGTGGGTGCTAGGGATCTTTAGACCTGCATAGCAAGCACTTTTAACTACGGAGCCATCTCCCCACCCCGGAACTGTTTTCTTAATTTCATTTAATGTTTAGAGCTAGAGCCATTTTTTGTATATACGTTACTGTATATCATTTCTTTTTATTAAATATTGCAAACAACTCTTTTTCCATCAAAATGCACTTCTATAAAATCATTTTCATGGACTTGTAATATAGAACATTTAAGCTATTTTAAGCTTATAAAAAATATAAGTAACTCTGACGAACCCTTGCTATCCACTCTTTGAAAACATCCCTGATTATTTCCTGGATAAAAATCTTTACAAGCAGAATTGTTAAGGCAAGCTGTGTGCACATTGGCATTATTTACTAAACACTTCAAAAATTCTCCCCCTAAACCCATCAGTATAGGGGTTAGGATTTCAGCATATGTCTTTCATTTGTAGGGGGAGAGAGTTCGACCATAATTCATGTGTGCCATTTTGTTCCTGTCTCTCTATCCAAGCTTGCTTCCCGCCCTCCTTCTGTAGCCTTCAAAATTCCAGATCCTTCTTCTGCTGGGACCTTCACACCCTTGAGCATCCAGGCCCACAGTAATGCCACCCTCTCTACTTGTCTAGAAGATCCTCCTTGTGTGCTCGTGTTGGGGAGGTGACCGTCTTAGGAGAACACCCTCTGTCCTGAGGCCAGCGTCACAACCCCAGGGATTCACCCCAAATCTCAGAAACCCAGTGGATTGGGCATTTGAAAGGATTTCCTTGGGTACCTTTCCCAGTGTGGCTAACCACAACAAGCACTGTTGGCTTGTGGTTTGAATGTTTTCTTGAAAAAATGTATTCTATAACCTACGTAAAACAACCTGTAAGGGAACCCTACACACATATGCCACGTTGTGTGTCTGGCTTTATGTGGATACTGGAAACTTAAATGTTGGCTTTTAAGTGGGCACTGGGAAATCATACCCAGTCCTACAGGCTTTGCAAGCAAGTGCCTTTAACCACTGAGCAATCTCCCCAACCCCTTTCCTCATTAGGGGAGCTTCTTTATTTTTTAAAAACTATTTTATTTATTTTCAAGCAGAGATGAGAGAGAGAGAGAGAGAGAGAGAGAGAGAGAGAGAGAGCGCAAGAGAGAGCACCAGGGCCACCACCTTGTGGGTCTGGCTTATGTGGGTCCTAGGGAATTGTACCCAGGGCCTTAGGCATTGGAGGCAAGTGCCTTAACAGCTGAGCCATCTCTCCAGCCCAGGGGAGCTTCTTTAATCCTGGGCTCCGTAAGTAGCTATAGAGTTGAGAAATGGACGAAACACTACTTGTCTGGTAACAACGTCTTTGATGGAATGTCCACGGGCATGACAGTGTCCGGCAAACATCCCAGAAACTCGCTTTCGTGGGAGACTTGAGGATTTGGAGAGGAGAAAGGTCTGATTTCTGACCTGGGGGCTGGAAGTCCCTGGCAGTCTGGAGTGTCCCCAGGGAACACCCGTTTCCCCAGAGCTCGAAAAGTTTGCAAAGCTCTCAGCCCGCGGGACCGCAGGTTGGGAGCTCGGCGGGCGCGGGGCCAGCGCGTGCAGCCAGGGGCGCGGCTGGGAGCCGCCCACAGCCGGGCAGCGCTGCAGGCGCGCGGAGAGCCGGTGCGCGCGGTGCCCGCCACGGCGCGCAGTGTCCCAGGCGGAACGACCCGGGATGGCGCTGACCTCGTGCGCTCCAGGCTGGCCACCGCCGCTGCTGCTCGTGCCTCTGCTGCTGCTGCCGCTGCGGGGGTCGTCTTCCCGGAGCACCGAGGTCGGGGACCCCCGGGCGGCTCGGCTCAGCCTGCATCCGCCCTACTTCAACCTGGCCGAGGTGGCGAGGATCTGGGCCACCGCCACCTGCGGGGAGCGGCGACCCGAGCTCTACTGCAGGCTGGTGGGCGGCCCCACCGCCCAGGGCGGCGGACACACCATCCAGGTACGGTTGGTCCTCGGGGTGCACAGGGTGGCCGAGGATCGCTCCTCTCCAATGACGGGGAGGGCGGCAGGGGACCCGGTCACCTGGGTGCTGTGTCTCTCGAGCGAGCCTCAGGGGGCATGGAGGGGGCTTGGGGGAAGGCTGTGGTCAGGTTCCAGCTCGCAGAGACAAAGTCCGACGCTGGGCTGGAGAGGGACAGCACTGTCCATCATCCAGGTGGCACCTGGCCAACCTGGAGCGCCCTTGGGCCTCCCAGGTGCACTTCTGTCGGGACCTTCATCTCCCGAACTTTATTCCGAGGAGATGAGGTAGCAGTGACCCTGCATGGTGCATTTTTAAAGCCATAGTATCATTCCTGATGTCACTGGAAAGAGATTCATCTCATCTGAGTACCAGCGTCCTGGCTTGGGGCCAATGGGACCCTCAGTCGACAGAAATAACAGGCTTTCTGGTGGTGAACACCTGGTGGTGGAGGTGATGGTGCTTCTGGTGCTCCATCAGCATCTCGAGGTGTGCCAGGCTCTTGCTTGGGAGGGTCTCTGAGGACTGGGAGGTAGTCAGGAGACAAGCCAAGAGACAGGTATGTGTCCTAAGGTAGGACAGGAGCACTTGAATCCAGTCCAGACTTCCTCTACTGGAAGTGCTGTTGAGGCAGCGTTGCCAGAAGAGGGAGTCCTTTCAGAGCCGAAGAAGCTCCAAAGGTTGAGGTTGTCACTGGCTGTCTAGGTTACTGTGTTAAGACTTCCATAAATGATAAGCAGATGCACATGCCATATATGCAAATTTATTTATAAATTATATGCATCTATGACAGTACTAATTATACTGTACATATAAAACAAAGTAAAATTGAAAAGATTAAATACCAATAAAATACTTTTTATTATATAGCCTGTATATTATAAAATATGCAAAAAGAAATTTAAAGACTATAACAATGAAAACTACTTTCATTTTGCCTACAGTCTCCAAATTTTTGCTTTAATTATAGTGTTATTATGTATAATTATAAATATTCAGATGAACAACATTTATTATGTATATGATAAATTTAACATTCAATAATTCAAAGTTGATTTTACAGTAATATTTGATTTTAGTGGTTGCTTGGCTGAAAGATAACCCTAAAAATATGTAGATCAAATAGAAAACCTGCACTGAATTCCAGACTCTGGCTCAAATGAACAAAAATCTGAATGCAAGATGGAGAGATGGCTCAGTGGTTAAAGCCTTGCTTGCAAAGCCTGAAGACCCAGGTTCAATTCCCCAGTACCCACATAAAGTCAGATGCACAAAGTGGCCCTTGTGTGGAGTTCTTTGCAGTGGCAGGAGGCTGTGGCATGCCCTGCTGTCTCTCTTTCATATAAATAAATAAATAAATAAATAAATAAATAATGTTTTAAAAAATTCCTCTTGAAGATTTGCCAGGCATGATGACACATCTGAGAGATGGAGGCGGGAGGCTCATGAGTTTGAGAGTGGCCTAGGCTGCAAAGTGTGTGCAAGGCGAGTTTGGACTAAACAGTGAGCATTTGTACCAAAAATAAAGTTACAGTTTTAGTTAATGACCGTGGGGCACTAAGTAAGTGAGGGGCCCTACTAAGTGCGCGATGTGTAACTGGGCAGGTTTCTCTCTGTCTGCACTCCTTAAATCATTGTCATGAGGAATTCCGCCCCTTCCTTCATTTATTCTAGTTTATTTGGAAGTAGAAACTTGCCTAGTAACTGCTTACTTTTCAAGTTGTTTGCTACTTAGGGGAAATGTTGCCACTGCAAATTTCCTTTTGTAAAAAAAAATGAAAACATTAGAAAATTCTGTTTTCATGTTTTTAAAAGTAAAATTATGAGAATTTTTAGAGTTATGAATTTCTAAGCTTCTGGCAACAAAAGGTAGAGACATTTCTAAACATCTGTTTTGAAAAATGCTTTTTTCCCAAGGCATAAATTTCCTTGGAACAGTGCTTATTTTTCTCCACATTGTTAAAAGAAGTCCATTACTTTGATAAAACAGTGATTGCAAATATGGTCTATCTGCTGGCCATCACTTGCCATAGCAAAACCCAGCAAACTTGGAATGTTTTTGAAAAAAGTGTAATTCTCCTTTAAAAACATTCTATTAGCATATATTAATTATAAAAATGAATGGGTTTTCACTGTGACATTTTCATACATGAAAATCATATATGATTCATATGTGATCCCATTAGGCCTTGGACTATCTTCCCTTCTCTCCCTCTTATTCCCTTCCTCTCCCTTAAGAGGCTTCCTGTTTGGTTTTTATTTGTTTGCTTGTTTGTGTGTTTGTTTGTTTTTAATCTAGGCTCTGCATATAAGAGAAAACATGAGATTTGTCTTTCTGAGTCTGCTTATTTGACTTAGCATGATCTCTGGTTCCATCTATTTTCCTGTCAATGATATGACTTCACCTTTTTATGGTTGAATAATGGCTTATTGTATAGATACATACCACACTTTCTTTAACCGTTCCTCTGTTGATGGGCACGTAGGTGGATTCTATAACTTGTGGATAGGCAGCTATTTCTGTTGCATGCCAACTTTGATTTCTTTAGGTATATACCCCAGACTCATGCCATAGCTGGATCATATGGTAGTTTCATTTTTTAGATTCTTCCATCAGGAACCGCCATACTGATTTTCATAGAGATTACTTATGGGTTTCTTTTTCTCTGACTCCTCTCCAGCTTTTGTTGTTTTCTTTTTTTGTTTCTAGTCTTTTATTTATTTATTTATTTTTAATTTATTGTTCATAATGAGTTACAACATTTAGTGGGAAAACAATGAGTTATTATTCCCAATTCCCCGCTGCCCTCCCCTCCCCCCTCCACTGGATAACCTCCTCCATGGGTCATCTGGATCAGTCCTTGTGACAGGGGACCATGGATAGCCTAGTATTCAGCCAGGTTCTCCTGGCCATGCCTCTGGATAATCTCCCCCACCACGGCTCTCAATCTTTCCGCCCCCTCTTCCACATAGTTCCCTGAGTCGTGGTGGGTGAGTATTAAGGCTGCTTTAAGGTTGTGAGCTTAGGGGTCTTTGTGTCGAAAATTGTTGGTTTCTGTCTCACTGGCTGTGTTTGATTTAATGGCTGTGGCTGTGGGCCCCTTGTTCATCCCGTCATTCTCTGCGGGGTTCCATTTGGATCCTGCACGATATGACTGTGGTGGCTCCTCTCTTGCCAGAATCTCAGCTATCGGCCTACGGTCAGTTGGTAGGGTTAGATGGGCCCCAGCTTTCTCGCTGCATCCTGAAAAATACAAACACAATCTCCATTGGAGAGTGAGATCAGTGTAGGTTAACAAATATACACAATTCTGGATTACCTAGATTCAATTTTTAGTAGCCTCCCTGTCACTTGCTCCCATAGTGCTTCTTGTTTTGGGAGCCCAAAAGAATGGGATCCGGTGCCTATCGCCCTGAATCCCTAGTTCCAGACAAGGGGTCCCCCTCACTAAGTGGAAAATTGGTCGAATTTAAAAGCTGTTGATTGTCTCCCCCAGGCCCAGGCTCCTCCATTACACAAGTGCTCCTTTGTTGGTTCGCTGTTCCCTCCCAGTAGGAGGTGTGGTCAGCCTACTCATAGCCACAGATTGTGTTTCGTGTCAATCGTCTCTGTTTACTCCAGCTGTCGTTGATCAGTTTCCCTTGGCAGCCTGTGCAGTGCCTTCCAGCACTACACTAACTGCCTTCTGGGGGCTGGATACCATTCCGGACGTTGAAGGGTTTCTTGATGCTGATCGATGCAGTCTGTGGTTTCTTCAGTAACAGGATTTTGCCTCAGGCCTGGGGAGAGCACTCAAGAGCTTTGACAGAATTCTGTCTTGTTGTTGGATTCTCATGAGTCGCTTTGGTCAACAGCTCAGTGAGGGAAGGAACCAGTGGTTGGAACCAGGGGTTGTCAGGCTGATCTAATTATTCACAGGCTTAGACTCTCTCCCCTACTACTCATGGCCCCTCTTGCCAGGCGACACTCACTACTTTCTAAATAGGTTACAGTATGTGATGATAGCTATTTTGACAAGGGTGAGATGCAATTTCAATGTAGTTTTCATTTATATTTCCTTGATAGTAAGGATACTGAACATATTGTTCTTGTGTGTATGGGTATGCACATGCCACAGAGCCCATGTGGAGATCAGAGGACAACCTTGGGGTGTTGGTCTTCGATTTTGTTTGAGACAGGGTCTCTCTTGTCGTTTGCTACTGGGAAGACTCAGGAGCTTCAGGATTCTTCTGGCTCTGCCTCCCATGAGGCACATTGGGATTCCAAACAGGAGTGACACTTTGCATCTGGCTTCACATGGATTCTCCAAACTCTGATTGGTAGACTTGGGGAGCAAGTGCCTTTAATCACTGAGCCATTGCCCCAGTCCCATATTTTTATTTATTTATTGGCCACTTATAATTTTTCTTTGGAAAAGTATCTGATTAGTTCAGTTACCTACTTACTGATTAGAATATTTGCTCTTTTGGCATTAATGATTTTCAATTCTTTAGAATATATGTATAATATTGGTTTTTAGAAGTAGTCTCGCTCTAGCCCAGGCTGAGGAGCAATCCTCCTACCTCTGCCTCCCGAGTGCTGGGACTAAAGGTGTGTACCACCATGCCTGGCTCAGAAATATTTTAATTTATTTATTTGGAGAGAGAGAGAGAGAGAGAGAGAGAGAGAGAGAGAGAGAGAGAGAGAGAGAGAGAGAGAGAGAGAGAGAGACTCTGAATGGGTGTGTCTGGGCCTCTAGCCACTGCAAATGAACTCCAGATGTATGCACCACTTTGTGATTCTGGCTTTACATGGGTACAGGGGAATTTAACCCAGGTTCTTAGGCTTTGCAGGCAAACACCTTAACCACTGACCCATTTCTCTAGCCCCATGGGTTTTTTTTTTTTGTGCCAGCTCCATTCAGAATTTTTTAAAAATGAGAATAAAGGGTTTATTTCCGGCTTAAAATTCCAGGAAAATTTTATGACACAGGAAGCTGGCTCACTTCATCACACATCCATACCAGAGAGACAGGGTTTTTTTTTTTTTTTTTGTTTGTTTTTCGAGGTAGGGTCTCACTCTAGTCCAGGCTGACATAGAATTCACTATGTAGTCTCAGGGTGGCCTTGAACTCATGGCGATCCTCCTACCTCTGCCTCCCGAGTGCTGGGATTAAAGGCGTGTGCCACCAAGCCCTGCTTCCATACAGTTTTAATTACTATGACTCTGTAGTGTAATTTGAAATCAAGTGCTATGATAATTTCAGCATTGCTCCTTTCTCTCAGGATTGCTATGGCTATTCAAGGTCTTTTGTGTTTTCAAATGAATTCCAGGATAATCTTTTCTAGATCTGTAGAGAATGTCATTGGGCCAGACAGAGGAAGGAGGATTGCTGTGAATTCTAGGCCACCCTGTGATTACATAGTGAATTCTAGATCAGCCTGGGTTAGAGACAGGAGACCCTACTTGGAATCTGTAGATGACTTTCGGTAATGTCTGCTTTAACAATACTAATTCTTCTGACCCATGAAGATGGGAAATCTTTCCATCTTTTACAATTTCTTTATTCAGTGTTTAATAGATTTCATTGTAGAACTTCACCTTTTTGGTTAGGTTTATTCTCAGGATGTTTTTGAGGCTAGTGGGATTTTGGAATAACTCCCCCCCAATTTCTTTCTTTGTGGATTAATTATTGGTATATAAAAAAAGCTACTGAACTTTATAAATTGATTTTGTATACTACTGCTTTGTTGAATTTGTTTTACAAGTTAAAAAAATCTTTCGGTGGAGCCTTTAGGGTCTTCTAAGTATAGAGTCATATCATTTATAAATAAGGATAATTTGACTTCTTTCTTTCTCTAAGGATTGTTTATATTTTAGCTGTGTCTCTTGTAATATATCCTTTTATTTCTAATTCTTTTGGTTTTGGTCTTTTAGCATTTTTGGGGTTGGGTTGACTAGTAGTTTGTCAATCTTGCTACTGTTCCCAAAGAACTATTTCTTTCATTTGTTCCTAGTTTTGTTCTTTTAGATTCTACTTCATTAATTTCAATACTTATTATTATTCTATCCTTCTGTTGGCTTTTTTTGTTTTGTTGTTTTCCAAGGTAGTGTCTCACTCTAGTTCAGGCTGACCTGCAATTCACTATGTAGTCTCAGGGTGGCCTTGAACTCATGGCAATCCTCCTACCTCTGCTTCCCAAGTGCTGGGACTGAAGGCATGTGCTACCACGCCTGGCTTTGACTCTGATTTGTTCTTATTTTTCTAAAACCTGTAAGATGTATCTTCAGGTATTTATTTGAGAAGTCTGATGTTTTATTTTTATTTTAGTTATTTATGAGAGAGAGAGAGAGAGAGAGAGAGAGAGAGAGAGAGAGAGAGAGAGCATGTAAATAGGTATGCCAGGGCTTCTTGCTGCTGTAAATGAACTCCAGACACATATGCCCACCACTTAATGCATCTGGCTTTATGTGGGTACTGCGGAATTGAACCAAGGCTGGCAGACTTTGCGAGTAAATGCCTTTAACTGCTGAGCCATCTCCTCAACCCCTGAAAATACTGATTTTTTTAAAATGCAGGCACCCATAGCTATAAACTTCACCATTAGTACTGCCTTTGCTGTATACCACAGATTCTGATATGTTGGGTTTTCACTTTCATTTGCTTCTGGGAGTTTTGAAATTCCATGATGTCTCCAAGGACCCATTTATCATTCAAAAGTAGATTACTTAATCATCATATGTTCATATACTTTCTGCAGTTTCTCTTGCTGTTAATTTCTGATTTTATTCCATTATGACCTGATATGGTGTAAGAAATGATTTCATCCTCTTTTATTTTTATTTTATTTATTATTACTTTTTATTATATATACTTTTATATTATATTACTTTTTTTATTATATATACTTTTAAATTTTATTTATTTTATTTTATTTATTAATACTTCCTTTATGGCCTAGAATATGATTCGGTTTAAAGAAAGTTTCATCTGATGAAAAGATGTGTTCTTCTGTTGTTGGATGGAACATTCTGTATGCATTTGCCAAGTTCATTAGATCTATTATGTAGTTTTACTCTGAAATTTCCTTGGTGATATTTTCTGTCTGGTTGACCTATCTGTTGATGAGAGGGATTATTAAATTCATCCACTGCCATTGTACTGGAGCTTTCTTCCTCCATTTGAAAATTTTTTAAATTTATTTTTATTTTAAAAAATGTTTTATTTAATATTTTATATTTTATTTAAATATTTAATTATTTTAAATAATTTATTTATTCATTTTCAAGCAGAGAGATACACAGAGAGAGAAGGAGTGATAGAGATAGAGATAGAGAGACATAGCACCAGGGCCACCACCTTGTGGGTCTGGCTTATGTGGGTACTGGGGAATTGAACCAAGAGCCTTAGGCACTGGAGGCAAGTGTCTTAACTGCTGAGCCATCTCTCCAGCCCTCTTTCTCCATTTTTATGCCCAACATTATTTACTTTATGAAGTTGGGTGCACCAACATTTGGTGTTGTTCACCAAAATCATTACACCATTTTTTTCATGTATTGTTCCATTTGTCAGTATGTAATGACCTTTTTTGTCTCTTCTGACTAATTTTGGCTTGATCTCTGTTGTTGGATATGGATATAGCTATTCTTATTTGCTTCCAGATACTGGTTGCTTGGAATAACATTTTGCATTCATTCACTTGTAGTCTGCAAATGTTTTTGTGGGTGTTTCCTATGGGAGCAGAGAGTTGGATCTTGTTTGTTAATCTAAGCCCTCAGCCTACATTTTAAAATTTGATAATTTTAGATTTACATTCAGAGATAGAATGGAGGGGCCTGAGGACATAGCTAAGTGAACAAAGGGCTTGCTGTGTAAGTGTGTGTAGCTGAGTTTGGATCTCCAGAACTCCCACATGGGATTTCCCATATAAAAACTGGGTGCTATCATGGGCATCTGTAATCCCGGCATGCCTACCTCAAGATGGGAGATGGAGACAGGAGAATCTCCTTCCTAGGCTATCTACCCTAGAAAATGCACCGGTGAACAATGGGAGGTTCTCCTTCAAGCAGGGTGGAAGGTGAGGACCGACGTCCACGGTTGTCTGTCCTCTCACCACCCCGCATGGTGCACCATGGCAAGCGTGCACCTGCACTCACGCACTCACACACAAAGTGACAACCAGAGTTAGAATGGCAAGTACTACTTCCTCTCATTTTACTGTTTTCTTTCTTAATCCTCAGTTTATCTTCTCTCCCGGTGGGATTGATCATTTTTTAAACTTTTTATTGATAGCTTCCATAATCATGGATTCTAAGTCATTATGATTCCCTCCCTAACTTCCCCCATATCGCCTCCCCCTCTCAATTAGTCTCTGTTTTGTTTCGGTGTCATCATCTTTTCCTCCCATTATGTGTAGGTGTTATCAGGCACTGTGAAGTCATGAATATCAAGGTCATTTTGTGTCATACAATACAGTTAGCATTGTAAGCAGTCCTCCCCTTCCTTTGTCTCTTACAATCTTTCCACCACCTCTTCTGCAATAGACCCTGAGCCTCGGGAAGTGTGATAAAGATGTCCCAGTGCTGAATACTCCACTGTCACTTCTTCTCAGCACTATGGTGTCTTTTGAGTTATCCCATTGGTCACCACCATCTGAAAAAGAGAAGCTTCTCTAGCCAAGAGGGGATTTATTCTTCTCTGTGGTTTCAAGGTTGTGTTGGTAGAATGCCATTTTGTGTCTTCTGTCAGGCTGGCTCAATGATCATGAGTTGCTTTCCTTTATGTTTTCTGGGAAGGTTTTACTTTCTCCTTTGATATTGAGGAATAACTTTGCTAGACATAGTAATCATGGTTGGCAAGTATTTTCTTTCAGGGCTGTGAGGAGAAGGAGGGCATCATCTGTGATCCTCATCTGTACCCTCTCCTCAGGTTTGCCTGGGAAGGCCACCCTCATTCTCCTCAAGTGACATTTTAGCAATTGTTCATAGACTGGCACCACTGTTTTGGAGGTCCAGGAAAATCTCCTTTCCTGCTTTCAGTGGGTTTCTAGGAGAGTCCTAGTTAGAGGAGGAAGACAGCAGACTGTGTCCAGGCCAGGGTGTAACCACAGACAGCCTGTTCTGTCTGCTGCTGGGCCTCACTTTCTTCTGCAAACAAGTGGTGAAGCCAAGGTCCTGTGCTTTCTGCTTTACAGTTGAAGGCTTGGGAAGGAGGACTCATTACTGACCCAAGAAGCCCAGCCAGTTCCAGTGGTGAGACTACTGGGCACTTTAACCCAGTATGAGAAGCAGTTTGTGCAAATTTGTCTGAAAAGTGAAAGGTGGTTGGAGACCAGTGAGGAAGGGTAGGAAGATTAGTCAGTTGGTTGCATCTGATGATGTTTGACTTAAATCTGCTTCTGTACAGCTCAAGATGGGAAATAGAAGAATTAACTAAGATAGTCCTATTTCTTTGAGATTTCTAAAAATAAATCTTTGAAACTAGGCAGGATTTTGAATTTCAGGCCAATGGGATTTTTTTAAAAAACAAAAATTTAAAAAATGAATAAAGGTCATGCGTTAAAATAACAACTGTTTCTATGGTCGTGATTTATTTTTGGTAATATATATATATATATAACAACAATGCTGATGCTTGGATGGTAGCTCAGGAAGTCTGAATTTTGTTTGTTGTGTAAAAATTATCCACAGTCATTTTCTTGGACTTAAGATTTCTTTAAGAAGGTTATACTTATTTTTAAAGTTTTAGTTGTTAGAGAGCTTTGTGAGTCAGGGATCTTGTCTCTGTTGTCACAGCTTTGCCCCCAGTTAGTTAGCACAAAGCCAGGGACAGATCAGGTGCTCTGAAAATGCTGAGTGAAGGCAGGATAAAGATCAGTTAAGGGCTGTAAAGAAGTCAATGTGGAGAGTAAATGTAAAGAATGCACAAATTTAACTGTATTCTGCTGAAAGCAATTGCATATGGAATATGTTACACTTTATGCTTAGTTTCCAATGTTTCCTTACCTATTTATCAAGACATCTGACCAAAGCAATGATAAAGTGGAAATGGAAGACCATGTTGAAAATTAAATACTATAATTATGGGGATGAAATGCATATATTTATCAAACATATGATCTTGATATTTTACATTGATAGTTCAGCAGTCTTACATACCCTTCTGCATTACACTGTGGTTTATATAGAAGGCTTGTGCTTGGTAGAGAAATGCACACACACATGTGAGCCATGGCCATGAGCAAGAGAGCTTGCTGTTTTCTGTAAACCATAACAGGTACAGTTGTGTATTTGTGTAACTTGGGCTAATGGCCTTAAACAGGAAGTTCTACTGCTCTGAGGCTCTGTATATAGAATATTGTGAAAGAATTTTTTTTGTTAACTTCAATAGGACCTTTTCCTTACATTGATGTGAAAATCTTGAGGGCTGGTTGGGAAATCTAAGACATTCACTGTGCCACTGATACACTTGGAGCAGATATTAATGATAAGAGTTATTTTGAGAATTCAGATACATAGCTACTGTCATAAATTTAAGGTGACTAATTCTATTAAAAATAGTATTCCTGGGCTGGAGAGATGGCTCAGCGGTCAAGGCACTTGCCTCCAGTGCCTAAGGCCCCGGGTTCAATTCCCCAGGACCCACATAAGCCCACAAGGTGGTGACCCTGGTTCTCTCTCTCTCTTTCAATCTCTTTCTCTCTCTCTGCTTGAAAATGGATAAATAAAATATTTTTTAAAAAGAATAAAAAAATCATATTCCTAATTCTCATTCCATGTTTGTGGACATTAGCCAAAGTCCAGCAATGAAAGTTTATGTACAAAGCATGAGAAAAGTAAAAGTGCTATTTCTTGAAGAACCAACTTCATTTACTAACAAAGAAACAGTTTCACACACCAAACTAACAGCAATTTAAATTTTCCTCAGCAATTTGTATTCTTGGACCTCATTGACCTTTAGGGCTGCTCTCAGATAGCTGGAGTATATATAATACATATATAATGTACATAATAATACATAATATAATGTCCAGTCCTTCAATTAACAGATTTTACTTCATGCTTGAATTACTGTTGTCATCAAGAGTCAGAATCAGTTCAGCTCATGGGAGAGAAATATACAACTATAGGAAACAGAGAGACCAAAAGTATTCATTCTAGGACTAAAGAGATGGCTTAGCAGTTAAGACACTTGCCTGTAAAACTTAACGACCTGGGTTGGATTCAGTGGTACCCACATAAAGCCAGATGCACAAAGTGATGCATATTTTTGGAGTTTGGAGTTCATTTGTAGTGGCAGTAGGCCCTCGCGTGCCCATAAATAATTTAAAAAGTTTCCATTTAGCACTTTTTTAAAAAATTTTTTAATTTTTTTTAATTTAATATTTATTGTCCATAATGAGTTACATTATTTAGTGGGCAAACCATGCGTTGTTATCCCGAATTCCCCAATTCCCCCCCTCCCCATCCCTGATCAGTTGTATATCCTCCTCTGTGGGCTGTCTGTATTAGTCCTTGTGGCAAGGGATCCTGTATATCCTAGTACTCATCCCGGTCTTCCTGGCCCAAGTGTGTTGTTACTGATGGGTGCCATGCCTCCGGACAGTCTCCCCCACCACGGCTCTCTCAATCTTTCCGCCCCCTCTTCCGCTCAGTTCCCTGAGTCGTGGTGGGTGAGTAAAAAGGCCGCTTTAATGTTGCGAGCTTAGAGGTCCTTGTGTCGAAAATCCTTGGTTCCTGTCTCATTGGCCTATCCTATGTTGATTGAATGGCTGTGGTTATAGGTCCCTTGTTCATCTGTCATTGTCTGCTGGGTTCCCTACCGATCCTCCACGATATGACTGTGGTGGCTCCTCTCTTGCCAGGATCTGGGTCATCGGCCTACGGTGGATTGGTAGGGTTAGATGGGCCACAGCTCTCTCGTTGTATCCTGAAAAACACAAACACATTTGGCTTATCCTGAGTTGGTTGAATGGCTGTGGGTAGCACTTTAAAAATATATCCTCTCATTCCTTTCTCTATGTTTGATGAATCGCCTCTCTGGCTGTTCACTGTATTCAATATCTTTTGACAATTTAATTACCAGGTATGTTGATGTGAATCTCTTTGAATTTATCCTACTTGAGGTGTGGAAAGTCTCTTGCATAGATTTGTTTCTTTTTTAAATTTTGGAATTGTCATAGTTATCCGCACACTGTTGGGATGAATCTCTAAACCAGATACAGTTTATGGGAGGAAAGGATTTATTGAAGCTATAGATTCAGGGGAAGTTCCATAATGGGTTTCCAGGTCCAAACAGAGAGAAGAGCTATCACCACACACACAACAGCAAAACAGGCAGGGCCAGGGAGAATTTCTTTCCCTTTTATATAGCCTTAGGGAGGGGGTCCTGCAACCCTATCTCAGACTTGTTGGTTTCCTAAGTCCCTGGAATTTCCTTCCTGCACTGCCGTCCCAGGAAGGGATGTCTGTTTCTAGCTTCCTTGAGCTTCTTTACATCCTGACCCCTACTGAGAGGGCTGCCTTCCTGTGAACATCCTCAGAGACCCACCCAAGATTACTAAAAAGGTCAAGCTGACAACAAAATTTAAGCATCACAGGAATATTCTTTCTTTTTTTTCTCTCTCAGTTCTCTTTCTGGGATGTCTATAATGTGGATGTTGATCCATTTAATAATAGTCCGCTGATCTTTGGGGCTCTGATCTTGGGGCTTTTTCATTTTTCATTATTTATTCTTTCTGTTCTTTAACTTATTCATTCATTCATAAACTCTTGTTAACTTACTGTTCAACATGCTGAGAATGCAAGAGAATCCAAATATAAACCTTTCTGTAGATGATTAATGTTTTAAGGTCTAATTATCTTTAAAACGCCTCCTGTAGAAAATATTTATCTCCTCCTTGTATTTATAACTCACATTACCCTTAGTAGGAAAGAACAAACTCTGGATGGGTAAAAATTGAGGCCTCAGTTTAAAGTCTAACTCTGTCAGCTCTCTGACTTTGGAAAATTGTGTATTCTCATTTTCCCCACTTATAAAATCAGACTGTAGTATCAGTTTTCTAGATCCATGTTTTTAGAACATAGATAATTCTCATAAATATTGAGCATTTTCACAATGTGAAGAAATTATTCTCAAACAATATTACAGTACTGGAGACTATAAAAATAATTTGTCATAATTGTCATTTAAAATTTTTAATTGAGGGCTGGAGTTAAAGGTACTTGCTTAAAAGCCTGACAGCCTGGGTTTGATTCCCCAGTTCTCATGTAAAGCCAGATGTACCAAATGACAAAGTGGTGCATGTGTCTGGAGTTCTTTACAGTGGCAGGAGGCCCTGGTGCCCCATACTCTCTCTCACACACACTGTAATAAATAAATAAATAAATAAATAAATAAATAAATAAATAAATAAATAAAAAGTGAGGACTGAGAAGATGGATAAAGTATTTGCCTCATAAGTGCGAGGAATTGAGTTTGGGTCCCCAGCACCCACGAAACAGCTGTCATGGTGATGTGTGCTTGTAATCAGTGCTAAGGAGGCAGACAGGAGAATTCCCAGTTCCAAAAGCCTAGCTAGTCTAGCCTGTTTGGTGAGATTTGGGTTCTGTGAGAGAAGCTATTTCCAAAGTACGGAGCGTGCATGTGGGCATGTATGTAGGAGGAATATGTGGACACATGTGTGCATATCTGTGGAGGAGAGAGCTCAACGATCGTTGTCTTCCTCACCCTTGCCTCACCTGTATTAAAAAGTTATTTGTTTATTTATTTGCAAGGAGAGAAAGAGAAGACGGATGTAGAGACTGGGCACCCCAGAGCCACTGCAAATGAACTGCAGATGCATGGGCCACTTTGTGCATCTGGCTTTATTTGGGCACTGGGAAATAGAACCTGGGTTGTTAGGCTTTGAAGGCAAGTGCCTTAACTGGCTGAGCCATGCCTCCAACCCAAAATTCTTTTAATGATGAAATGCACAATACGTTATATATTGAATACAGTTGGCCTATGAAATCACTCACAATAAAATAAAAATGTTTATAGTATATGAATGTAACACACAGGTATGCCATGGAGTGCATGTGGGGATCAGATGCCAGCCTTGGGGTTTTTCCTCATCTCCTTCCACCTGGTTTTGAGACAGGATCTCTTTCTACTGCTGCTCCTGATTTCGAGCTTCCAGGTTCTCTTGCCTCTGCCTCTCCTTGCTGTATGTATGCTGGGATTAAAGAAACGTGTGCCACTTTGTGTCTGATGACTATTGAACTTGAGTCGGAAGGCTTGTAAGCAAGCCATCTCTCCAGCCCTTGTTTTCTGGATCGAGACAGTTACAAACTCGACATGGAATTAAGAAATGAATATTGGCTCAAGAAAAATACAGGTTTAAGTGATGCCCATCTTAACCATGAGAAGTAGAGAAAAAGCAGTTTCTGCATGACTGTCACATATTTATGCTGCACGTACTACTGTATAGGATGGATAACTCCTGGGAGAAGAATGGGAAGAATGGGGAAGTAGCCTAGCAACTCCCTCACTTAAAGCAAGATAGTAATTTAACCTGTGCTTATATAGCACTTGCTAATTTTAGACACTGCCTGCTCTTGCACAATGATTTCTGTGTGTCTCTGTATGTGTGTCTGTGTGTGTGTCTCTATGTGTGTCTGTGTGTGCGTGCATATGGAGGCCAGATGTTCCTTAGGTACCTTCCATCTCTCTCTTTTTTTTTTTGACAGGTCTCTCATTGGTCTGGAACTTGTTAAGTAAGCTAGCCTGGCTGGTCATTGAGCCCTAGGGATCCATTTGTCTCTACCTCCCCAGTGCTGGGAGATTATAAGTGGGCCACAATATCTGGCTTTTTAAAAGCGGGGGAATGGGCAAGCACCATCCTGACTAGGCTATCTCCCAAGCTTAACCTCGTAATCGTTGTAAGAGCATGTGGTCAGCTGCTATGAGCATGCTCATTTTATAGATAAAGATTTGGAAGCACAGAGAAGTTAAGTGATGTTTCCAAGACCACACAGCTGGTGTGAAGTGGAGCCAGGAGTCAAACCCAGGTACTGTGGGTGAAAAGTTCATGCTTTAAGCAGTGGGCCATGCTTACATGCTACCACTGCCCAGCTCTTCCTCCCTCAGCTAAACTGTACCACCTTGCTCATTGCACTTACCAACTTGTAGCCTGGTTGTTTTCAGATCTATTTCCTTATTAGATCATGAACTCCCTGAGGGTGAGGCCACTTCTTCCTGCTTGTGTCTGTCTCTCTTGTGGTAGCTTGTCTTGACTTAGATGAAATGTTCAAAGGGCAATGCCAGCATCGAACTTTACTGCCAATGTTGGACAAAAAAAGTACCTAACTTTCAACAAGCTGTGTTTTGGAAGGCAGGTGTGGCTCTGAATTTTTTGAACTTCAAACAAATGCAGTAGGTAAGACATACAGGATTGGGCTTCTAGAAACAGGAAGAAGTAAGCAAGGAGCCTTTTTCCCATGGCTTCAGAGGGAACACAGATCAGCAGACACCCTGATTTTCAAGACTTCTGGTCTTCAGTACCATGAAACAATACCTGGCTATTGTTCTAATCTACCCGATGTGGCAGCCATCAGAAATGAATACAGTCACGTCATATTCAAATCAGCCACGGTATGTATGGACCAGTGTGTGTGCTATGTGTTTATGGGCAGCAGAAGATGAAGCCACTATATGAAGACTCAAGAGGTGGACCAAGGACTCTGAGTTGAGATTTTGCAATCTCATAGCTCAAAATGTGCTCTTTAAACAGAAGGGGAAACACTCTTGACTGAACAAATACTTAGGATGGATCACTCCCATTAGAAGTCATCCTTATATTTGAAGAGTGCATCAGAATGGCAAAGAAATGATCATACGTGCACATACACTGCAGCCTTTACAAAGAAGAAAGTCCTATCATTTGTCATAACATGGATGAACCCAGAGGACATTGTACTAAATAAGTTAATTCAGACACAGAAGGACAACCCTGCGTGATCTCCCTTACATGTAAAATCTGAAAAAAAAATATATTGAGAGAGGAGAGGGAGAGAACGAGAGAGAGAGAAAGGAGAAAGAGAGAGGAGAGAGAAAAAGTGGTATATAGTTACTAAGGATTAGGAGGTGGGGAAACGTAGGCGACTGATAAGACAAAGCAGGATGAATAAAAGAATTGAGGCATTTGGGACAATGAGAATATAAATCAGAGAGAATATAATTATCTCATATGGAGATTAAAATAAACACTGGGAACTGAGGGGAAGAACCGGGTTTGCAGAAATGAGTCAGGTGAGGGTTTGGCTCTCTCCTGAGAACAGTGGCTCTCAGCAGGCCAGTGGTTGCTGGTTGAAGGAATAAAGTCCCAGAGATGACCGGTTTTTTATCAAAGTAAAGATCTGAAGAGAAAAAGGCTTGGTTGGGGCCATTCTATGGGCAGGCCTAGAAATCTTTTTTTAAAAAACATTTTAACTGTTTATCTATCTATCTATCTATCATCTATCTATCTATCTATCTATCTATCTATCTATCTATCTATCTATCTATCTGCACAAAGAGAGATATGGAGAAAGAGAGAGAGATAGAGAGAGAGAGAGAGAGAGAGAGAGAGAGAGAGAGAGTTTGAGTATGCTAGGGCCTCTACTTACTGCAAACAAACTCCAGATGCATGTGCTACTGTGCATCTGGCTTTACGTGAGTACTGAGGAATCAAACCTGGGTCATTAGGCTTTGCAGGCAAACACCTTAACCACCAAGCAATCTCTCCATCACAAAAAATCTCTCTTTTTGGTGTAAATAAATCAGTGAAGATGTGTGTGTGGTCAGCAAATGACTGCCATTTTTTTTCCTCTCTCTGATTGAGTCTTAATAAGCAGGGAATGTCATTGTCTGAATGTCATTGTCTGAAAGGTTGGAGTGCTGGGGTGAGTGTAAGGTACTTTCTGGCCAGTGGAAAAGTGGAGGCTTCAAGTAAGTTCACACAAACGGTTAAACACCATCAGGGAGGGGCTGGAGAGATGGCTCAGCGGTTAAGGCACTTGCCTCCAGTGCCTAAGGTCCCAGGTTCAATTCCCTAGTGCCCACATGTGCCAGACCCACAGGTAGTGGCCCTAGTGCTCTCTCTCTCTCTCTGTATTTCTCTGCTTGAAAATAAATAAAATATTTTAAAAAACCCATCAGGGAACCATTGATTAACTTGTAACTAAATAGAACACATTACTCTAGTTCATTAACTAAATTGGTAACTATTTTGTGCCTACCTTGTGCCAGATACCATTCTAGGTTCATGGACATGTAACAAGGCTTCAGAGAAGTTACAATCCAATAAAGATGAGAGTTTTCAGGAACCAGCTAGCTAGCTAGTGATTCCTGTTAAGAAGGAAGAGCAGTTGGACAGAAAGATAAACAGAGAGCAAAGGTCAGCCTTTTTTTTTTAAATGTAATCGTTGGGGGGGAAGTCTGAAATGAAACTGAAGTCCTGGCATGGTGTGTCCCTGGAAGAGGGAACAACTTAGCTTCAGAGTGATTGAGACACAGCAAGAAACTCAGTGGAGCATGGGGAAGGAGGGAGGAAAGGAAGGAGGAAGAGAAAAGAAGAGAATTAGCAGATGTTTGAGTACAATTGTATATGCCAAGTCCTTTAGCAGACCAGAGAGGTGGGATCCAGTGTGCATGGGGCCCTTTGGAGAACAGATGGCTTCTCAGTAGCCACAGGAAGGCACAGATGCAGGGAGGTTATAGATTAGGACCATGGACAAGGTAGACAAATTCATAAAGTGAAGTCATTTCAAGGAGTTTGAGAGTGAAGATAGTGAAAAAAATACATCAGTATAGAGCATCTCAGCTGCCCAGCCTATGGATGGAGGAGCCCCAAATCATCTTTGTGGAACTGGCTGTGTCTGAATGGTCAGCAGGTGGTACCCAGCTGTTGAGTACATGTTCTTCAGCCAAGCACAATCGTTGAGGTGCCAGTAGATTCACATGCCAGCACCAGATAGCCTTTTCTGCTCCCCTTCTTTTTCCTCCCCTTCCCCAAGGCCCCTCTTGACTCATCCCTCCCTAGGTTCCTCTCTTGGCCCCACCACTTAGACGGATGGTTACCTCTTTGTGCCTCCGACTCCCTATCTATAAAAGGGTCTCATGATTGTCCCAACCTTCTTGATTTGTCATCAAAATGAAGAATTCCTTCAGGCAAAGCACAAGGTGCCATGCCTGCCATGTATGTATTCCCTTTGCCATCACTGGCACCAATGCCTACTGTGTGACCTCCGCCACCATTGATAGCTATGGCACACCCTGTGTATGTCAGTCACTATTACCTCTATACTTCCCAGACTCATAAGCAGAAAAGTCACTGGGGTGCTCTGAAAAATGCTGACTCCTGATTCCCACCAGAGATGCTGATTCAAAGTTATGGGGCAGAACCTAGGAATCTGGATTTTCAAAAACCCTGCACTGGTTCTGGTGGCATAAAGAGCACTCTGTAATCTTATTTAATCCTCATTAGCATAGCATAAGGTCTCCAGGATTAGTCATCTGACCTGTGTGTGTGTGTGTGTGTGTGTGTGTATGTGTGTGTGTGTGTGTGTGCATGTGCAGATGTACACAGCTCACTCACACAGATGTGGGAGCCGGAGAAGATTGGGTGCTCTCCTCTGTCACTCATCTACCTTACTTCCTTGAGTTGGAGTCTCTCACTGAATCTGAAGCTGCCACTTTTCAGTCAGACTAGCTGACCTGGGAGCCCACATGATTCTCCCGTCTCCGTCCCCCTCAGCACTGGGCTTACAGGTGTGGGTGGCTATGCCTGGCTTTTTACAAGGGTGCAGGGGATTGAAGCAAGGCCCTCAGACTTATGCAGCAAGCTGTTTTACTCTGATTCATCTCCCCAGTCCCCTCCTTTGGAGTTAGGTCTCCCATTGGACTAGAGCATGCTAATTAGGCTCTTCCCAGTGCTGGGATGACAGGCACTGGTAATTTTACATAGGTATTTGGGATCAAATTTAGGTTTTTCATGCTTGGGAGGTGAGCACTTTACCAACTGAGTCATCTCACTAGTCCCCACAGCCCATTTTATAAAGAGAAAACAGAGGTGTAAGAGTTCCATTAGTGTTCCAAAGCTGTAAATGGGAGCATTGGAATTTTAACCTTTATCTACTATGGTTTGGATTTAAAATCTCCCTCACGGTCATGAGCCTAAGGCTTGTTTGCCAGCCGGTGGCCTTCTGGTAAGCAGATGGACCATGATGCGATGGAGAGGTGACAGAAACTTGGGAGGTGGGATCAATTTGAAGGGAGTGGGTCTTTGGGAATGTGCCCCTAGGGGACTCTGTCTTGTTCACAGACCCTTCCCCTCTCTCTTTGTTTTATGGTCACCATAAGGTAAATAGCTTTGCTCTACCCAACATGTATGATGCATGATGTATGATGCATGATGTATGATGTATGATGCACAATGCATGATGCACGATGCATGATGTATGATGCATGGTGTATGTATGATGCATGATGTATGATGCATGGTGTATGATGCATGATGGATGATGTATGTATGAGGCATGATGCATGATGCATGGTATATGATGCATGATGCATGATATGTGATGCATGGTGTATGATGCATGTATGATGTATGGTGTATGATGTATGATGCGTGATGTGTGATGCATGATGCACAATGCATGATGTATGATGCATGGTGCATGATGTATGTATGATGCATGATGTATGATGTATGATGCATGATGTATGGTGCATGATGTATGATGTTCAGCCTTGCCTCTGGCCCACAGTGACCCCAGATTGAAACTGCTGAGACTGTGAAAACAACCTTTCCTCCTTGAAGATGATTTCTCAGAGTTTTGTCCTGACTCCAGGAAAGCAGGCCAATAATAGATCATTTGTTCTCCAAAATGTATACCTTTTGAAATGAGTTAGAAAGATCCATGCCATTACCTACCCAGAATTTGGCCTAAATGAGCACATTTTTAAAATAACGTACATTATTTTTTCATATATTTGCTTGTCTTTTTTACTTCTTTAATAAAATCAACCTTGTTTTCTCTCTCATTAAGATCTCCATATCCAGGAACAGGGCACAGTTATGCGATGTCCCAGCCTTTGGTACTGTGAAACGTGAGAGAGTCATAGTCTGTGTGCTGTGTAACCACTACTCACCCCACTCTGTGCCAACATTCAGGAAATTCACACAGTTCTTGTCCTAATCATTGTAAGCATGCCTGTGTGCTTGGTACCTCTCAAAGGGAACACTCTTTGCAAAAGAACAGTCTCAGGTTTGGAATTGCCTCATTGCAGTACATTCTCCACTTGGAGGTTCCAGTTGGCTTAGGTTTGCGCATTCAAGATGCCATGGCCTACACAGTCTTACAGAGTGACAGCTTGGAGTAGAAATGGTAGCAGCATGAATGTGGTATGTGATGGGGCTGTTGATGGAGGAGTGTGGGGAATTCTCTTGCCAGGATTTCTGTGCCTGAAATGAGGGCATGCATCGAATCAGCTGCCAGCCAGCAGGTCCTTCCTGAGCTGGGCCTCTCTCTGCACATGTGGTGGAACGTCACATAATGCCTCAAGTTCCTTCCAAATCGAAGCCAGGGCTCCTGGATGTAGCTTGAAGAGCAGCTTGCCCAGGATGGAAAGTCTTGGGCAGTAAGTAACATCTGTAGACCTCTGGGTAGGCCCTGGTCCCAGCATGTTCTTGAGGAGGTGAGACATTTCAGCTCTTTGTGACTTCATTTCTTTACCTTTAAAGTTTTATTATGCTTTGATGTAAACCTCAGAATGTAATAGGTATCAAGCTGAATGGTGTGGTACTCCTGGCCTCACACATACTCATGCCATCTTTATTCTAGCACTTTCTAAGAATGGGATGTTCGAGTGACTTCTCTGGTCTCTCAGTAACTTTCCTTAGATGCTAAAACAATTCTTAGTGTTTGTTTCTTTGCTTTTTACCCCAGCATCTGATACACGGTCTCTCCAGGTTATAGTATAGGTAATATGAATAAGTTGAATCAATGAATATCTAATGCTCAAACAATAACATAGAAGTTCTGTTAGGGGGCCACTTCCTTAGAACAGTGCAGTGTTTGCATTGTGAATTTAGTTGCAAAGTTCTCCATGCAAGAAGCCTGTTAGTTAAAGATAATCACCAAGAATGTTCGGAACTAGCAGGCTAGATTTTCCATCCTTCTGAAGAAGCAGAGGTCACCTGGAGCCACGGAATGAATGTTGGCTTATCCTCTGTGGACCACCAGTGTCGGGGCTCACTGCTGTTTCATGGTTTATTTGCAGTCTTATCCCCTTTCTTTCTAGCCTCTTCCATGACATTGTCTGCTCCCCTAACCCTAGGCTGAGTGCCTCAGCACAGCTCACATTGGCCTTTTGTTCTGTTCTTCTCTTGGCAATGCGTACTTCTGGTACAGAATAGGTGATGAGTGCAGATAGCTGTGTGCATGGAGAAGTCATAGTGCTTTGGGTCCCTTTCCCTCTTCTCTGACTTCGACCTTTTATTTATGCCTAAAACTAGTGGGACTGGAGAGATGGCTGAGGGGTTAAAGGCGCTTACTTACAAAGCTTGATGGCCTGTATTTGACTCCCCAATACTCATATAAAGCCAGAAACACAGAGTGGTACATGTGTCTGGAGTTTGTGTGAAGTGTCAGGAGGCTCTGGGGTGTCAATACACACTGTCTCTCCATTCTCTCTCTCTCCCATAAGTAAGTAAGCAAGTAAATAAATAAATAAATATTAAAAATTCCGATGCAAGGTTGGATTAAGGATTCCTCAAAACCCTCAGTTTATGACATACTCTTATCATTGGTCCTTGAATGGCCGGTGTGTGTGTGTGTGTGTGTGTGTGTGTGTGTGTGTGTGTGTGTGTGTGTGTGTTTATGTATGGATAAGCATGCATGCACATGCAATTGCTGCCAAAATCAAAACTAAAATGCTGCCAGTACCAAAAATAAAGCCTTTATAATAACTCCTATATAAGAATATACCCCCATTCCCACTGTCTCTCATAATATGAGGAATCCATCATCCTGGATTCTTTATTAATTGTTCCTTTAATTTTCAGTTTCTTTTTATTTTGTTTATTGGTTGAGACAGATTCTCACTGTGTAGTCAGGCTGGCCTCGAACTCATCATGCTTTTGCCTCAGCAGACCAAGTGCTGAGGTTATAATCAAGTACCACCGTGCCCAGCTGTATTTACATAATATATGTACATTATAGGGTTTTATTACATCTCCATTACTTATAGAAAGTAAATGGGTTTATTTTGGTTGATCTTAGAATGTATATAATGCTGTTTTGTTTCATCTAATGTACAGCTAAGATCCATCTGTATTGTTTCATATTGTGTTTATTTATTTTTCAGATAGTCACTCATGTGAATATGCCATTACTTATTTCTCTGCTCTCCTGTGGTGGGTTAAATTCTCCAAGGATTTGTTCTTGTAAACTGTGTTGTGATGGTGCTCTTGAATAGGATGCCATAAGATACGTGGAAAACTTTCTTTTTTGAATTTTAAACCTAGGAGCTGAATTGCTGTGTTCTAAGAAATTGCTGTGAATTTTTTCTTTAGGGGTAATGCCAAAACAGTTTTCAAAGTTTTTGTACCAGTTTATATTTCTACTATATTCTTTTTTTTCCTGAAATAGGGTCTCACTCTAGCCCAGGCTGACCTGGAATTCACTATGTAGTCTCAAACTCAGGCTGGCTTCAAACTCACAGCAATCCTTCTACCTCTACCTCCCGAGTGCTGGGACTAAAGGCGTGCACCAACATGTCTGGCTTTCCTACTATATTCTTTCCAATACTCACTGTCAAGAAACTTGAAATGTAGGCTTATTGGATGGTGTTGCACTTACCTGCTCATTGCTGGCACAGGGCAGCCAACCAAAAGCAGCAGATGGGAGGAAAGTTGTTTATTTTGGCTTACAGTCTCCAGGGGCAGCTCCAGGATGACAGGGAAAAGATGACAGAGCAGAGGCTGGACATCACTGCCCACAACAGCAGGTGGAAAACAGCAGCAAGAGAGTGAGCTGAGCTTTGGCAATAAGGGAGCTGCCATCATACCCCTAAGCACACCCCCAATGACACACCTCCTCCAGCAAGGCTCCACCTCCCAAATTGCCATCAGCTGGGGACCAAGCATTCAGAGCACATGAGTTTAGGGAGGACATTTGACTCAAACTACTACAAATGGTATAAAATAGTATTGCAATGTGGTCTTCCTTGTTGACTATAGCCTGGGGCTATAGGATTAGGTCCTGGTTTTGGGAATATTACTTAACCTTTCCACTATTCCTCAGCTGTAAAAAAGAGGTGGTAATAAGAATCTTAATATGTAAATGTGAGCTGCAAAGTGTTCAGTATATAATAGATGCTCCTACCAAGGTTCATGACAATTATTATTTTATTATTTTGAAATTGAGACTCATTATAATGCAGAAAGTATCATCCATGCCATCTATACTACAGAGATGGAGAGGAATATAAATCAGAACCTTCCACATTTGGGGAAGAGATTTACTTCAAACCAGATGTCAGTCTTTTAATCTTCAAGGAATAATCATATGGTCATCAAATAACTAAGATGGCAGGATATTCTCTATTGGCTACTTTTCTCTGTTAAGACAGACACCTTGTACGCACACCCTGAGGTGTGTTTTGCTGTGGGGATTCTAAATGCAGTCAAATTGACAGGGATAATTAGCCATCACATATGTTCTAAGGGGAAATTTACTGTTAATGAATGTTTAACTGTACTAGCTTTAAGTTATTGATTGAGTTCCTTATAATAATACCTTTTAAAGCTGTAGGACAGTGAGCCCAGGGCTTTGTATATGCTAGGTAAGCACTCTTGAACGGAAGCTCCATGCTTTTTTTTTTTTCGAGACTGTATCTCCCCATATAGTTTAAGGTGGCCTTAAACTCACCATATAGCTCTGGTTAATCAATAATTGCAAGCATGCATCACCATACCTGGTTCAACCTTTCTTTTTTGGAAAACTGCCAATGAAATCATTGCTTTGTTGGCCTTCTACTACACACTAGATAATATGTAGACTGAAGGAACCAGGTGAAGAGCAAACCACACACTCTCTGACCTCAGGAACTGATGGGCCACACACCTCCAACATGCTCTTTCTGAGTTCTAGAAATAGCTTCACAATATAATATCAAAATATAAGGATCTACACAAATATCTTACCACATAGGAAAGAACAAGCCATTGTATTTGACATGGAAACCTTTTGGATGGGAATACATTTGGTTATATTCCATGATCAAACTTACCTTGGAACATTTGAAAACTATCAACAGAAGCCTTTGCCATGGCTCATCTGAGAAGGCTGCCGGCATGCGTGTTTCTTATTCTTCTCCTACGTGGTGGTTAGACTTCTGGATAATTTAGTAGAGACTGCAGTAGTTTGGTCTGTGAAGTCTGTCCCTGGGGAAGCACGATTCTTTGACCCAGTTAAAATATATCTGAATTTAGGTGCCTTTTAGCTGGTAAATAGCTGTAACATTTCTGCTTTGAAAGGGCGAAGAAAAACAAACAGCAGACTCACAATAATCTATCTGCCAAAAAAGAGGAATTCAGTTAAGGGTTGTAGATTATAATAGCAGACATCATTCAGGTAAAAACAGACTCCAGTTTACCCAGGGGATTAATTACGTCTCCTCTCTCTGGTATTCTCAGCCAGCCACATCTCCCAGGTGACCTATTGAGCCTTCTTGTCTTTGAGTGCTTAGGTCTGGACCAGCTGGCATATGTCTTCCACCATGTTGGTTCCTGTACCTGGAATGCTTTCCTGTTTGCTGCTACATGCCATATGCCAAAGTTCTCTCCACCCTAGCAGCTCCAGTGCCATCTCTTACACTCTCTGGCATACATACCCCCATTCTTCACTCTGAGGAGGCCCTTGTACCCCACTTCTTTCATGGCTGTTTGTGTACTCAGTGCCTCCACTGTGACTGTGGCCAGGGCTTCTCTCTGCATCCTGGTGCCTTCTAGAAAATTATAAAGAAGGAGACTTAAAGAGCCTAATGGATTTGTTGAAATGAAAATATCTTTGCATTTCTAATATAGCAAGCTCTTCCTAAAGGGTTGGGTGGGGCAAGAAAAACAGGTGTAAAGGATGGAGTAACTGGTCATGGTGGTGTACATCTTTAATCCCAGCACTTGGGAGGCAGAGATAGGAGGATTCTGGTGAGTTTGAGGCCAGCCTGGGATTTCATAGTGAATTTCAGGCCAGCCTGGGATACAACAAGACCCTACCTCAAAAAAACAAAAACAAAACCAAACAAAACAGGCAGAAGAATGGAAGAAAGACAATAATCAAAGATACTGATAGGTGATATTGTTTCAGATCAGATGGAAAAGAGGAAGCCTGGCTATTTGCCATCCAAATACATCATCATTATTATTTTGAATGTTTTTATTTATTAGTGAGGAGAGAGAAAGAGAAAGAAAGAGAACGGGCACTCCAGGGTTTCTTGCTGCTACAAACAAACTCAAGAGGCATGTGCCACTCTGTATATCTGGCTTTATGTGGGTCCTGGGGAATTGAACCCAGACTAGTAGACTTTGCAGGCAAACACCTTTAATTGTTGAGCCATCTTCCTGGCCCCCAGCTTCGAAAAATATAATGATGTATTTCAATAGCCGCATCTCTAAGCTATGTAAAGCAGTCTCTGGCCATCTCTTTTGCTAAACTAATAAGAAAAAAATTACTTGAAAAACTTATAAAGACTTTCTTTTCTCCCCAGGGCCAGTTCTGTGACTATTGTAATTCTGAGGATTCTAGGAAGGCCCATCCAGCCTCCCATGCAATCGATGGGTCTGAACGGTGGTGGCAAAGCCCCCCTCTCTCCTCGGGCACGCAGTACAACAGAGTTGATCTCACCTTGGATCTGGGGCAGGTGAGTTTTGCCTTCAACTGTAATGACAACTTGGGTTTGGGTCACTGTTTCTATGGAGATTTCTGACATAACAATACTTATTGTCTAAACCAAACTTTAGTTTTAATTCAGTAATCATTGTTAAACTTGTAACATTAATATTTGCCTCTCTTAAAATCCAGAACAATGCCTATCACTGTGCAGCCCCCATTTTTGTCTATTAAATGGGTTTAAATATAGTTGTAAACAATGCTTTTAAAATGTCCGTGACCAGGTGTGGTGGTGCATGCCTTTAATCTCAGCACTAGGGAGGCAGAGGTAGGAGGATGGCTGTGAGTTCAAGGCCAGCCTGAGAATACGGTGTGAATTCCAGGTCAGCCTGGGCTAGAGCAAGACCCTACACTGAAAAACCAAAACCAAACCAAACCAAACCAAACTTTATCATCATTCTTTGCGTGTGTGAGAGAATACACATGTGTGGCCATGCACATGAAGACCATAAGACAACCTTGGGTGTCACCCCTCAGTCACTATCTTCCTTTATTGAGGATGGGGTTCTCATCGAACCTGAAGTTCACCAATGAGGCTTGACTAGCTGGCCAGCAAACCACAGGGATCCTCCTGTCCCCACGTGTCCAGCACTAGGATTACAGGCATGTAATTCTGCATTTTTTGACTTCTTAGAATCAAACTCAGGTCCTCACGCTTTAAGGCAAGCACACTACCAACTGAGCTCTCTCTCCAAGCCCAATTTTGTTAGTTTTAGTTGTGGTAAAATTTATTTTTTAAAGGACACAGTTCAATAGTATTAAATTATCACTCTCAGTCACTTTCAGATCTCATTAGCTTTTTGTCTTGCAAACCTCAAATCCATCATTTGGTAACTCCTGCCTTCCCCTTCTACCCTTGGCTCCTGTTAACTGCAATTCTATTTTCTGTGAATTGATGTCTCTAGGAACATAAAATATTTGCCTTTTTATGACTGGCTTCTTTAACCTAAGCTTTTAAGGTTCATCCATGTTGGAGCACGTATCAGTACTTCCTTCTCAAGGCTGAATAACATTCCATCGTATATATATTTCACATTTTGTTTATCCATTTATCCACTGAAGGGCACTTGGGTTGTTTCCAACTTTTGGCTATTGTGAGTACCGCTCCCAAGCACATGGGTGTGGCAAGGATATTTTTACAGAACTCTATTTCCTGGAAATCCTGACTCAGTCAACACTGACTACCATACTCTGAGGCCTTATTTGGTCAACTGGTCCACAGAGAGCCAAGCTTCAGGTTTATCCTCCTGTATAGACTAAGCAGGCCCGTGGATGGCTGCCCCTTGTGTGCACACCGTGTGCTCAGTCCCCTTACCCTTGAGTATAGGCCGCACTGTGAATATGATAAGTGTTATTTCTATACAACAAAGTTGAAGGGGTTTTGTGAGTGTGTTTAAGGTCCAACTCAGTTGATCCAGAGGGAAATTTTCCTGATGAGTGGAATCTGAAAATGCACTGGGCTCCTGAAGGAAGAGATTTGACCCATGAGAGACTGGAAGGCTGGCTGGCCTTAAAGGTGTGACTGGCATGTGTAGTGTGTGTGTGTGTGTGTGTGTGTGTGTGTGTGTGTGTGTGTGTGTGTGTGTGTATGGATGTGGTCAACATTAGTGTTCTTCTCTATCACGCTCCACCCTGTTTTCTTGTGACGGTGTCTGTCGCTGAATCTAGAGCTCATCAATTTGGGTAGACATGTTAGCTAACAAGCCCCAGGGATTTTCCTATCTTCCCTTTGCCACTAGAATTATGGTGCATGGCACAATAATCAGCTTTTTTACACATGGGCACTGGAGATGTGAACTCAGGTCCTCATGCTTGCACAACAGGTACCTTACCCACTGATATCACCCCAGGCCTCAGCTGACATCTTGTCTGAAAAGTATAAGGAGCAACATGGTGGCCAGAGTGGCTGCGCCACATGGAGTCAGGAAGGAGTTGGTGGGGAGGAAGGGTCAGAAAGAGAACACACAGGGCCAGATCGTATAGGGAATCCCGAGGCCACAGACTTGACTTTGACTTGTAGGTGAACTGAGAATCCTTTAAGCCCAGGACTAACACAGTCTGATTTGTTCTCTAAAAGGTTTTCTCTGGGCAATATATTGAGGAGCATAGATAGACACTCCAGGGACAATTTCAGTAACTATGAGAAAGATGTGTGGAAGCAAGTAACTGGATATTTAGAAGATAAAGCTGCTAGGATTATCAAGGATTTCAGATGGAATGAGAGAAAGAGGATTCAGGAGTGATTCCCATGTCCTTCCAGAACTAACAGAGAGGGTGCTGACTGGGGAAGGAGCAGGTGGAGAAGGGTATGGGGAGAGGTAGCCTGGACATGGTAAGACAGAATCCTCCTGAGACATCCCGTGGAGATGCAGAGGAGGCTAGATCACTGTGGGGGCTGGAGATAGATGTTTAACACGGGTATATTTAGGCTGATCCCATCCAGGCCTCCGATTTTCTGCTTCTTGAATCTAGATCAGTACTTTTCAGTAACTTGGGAAGTTTCCGGCCTTTTTTTTAAAATACTTTTAACACCTCTTTCATTTTCCCCCTGGGATTCTCATACTACAAATGTTGGATATTTTGGTATTGTTCCACAGTGCCCTGAGGCTCTGTTCGCCTTTATTTTCCAGTTGATTTTTTAATCTGTTTTTAATATTGTACAATTTGTATTACCCTTATTTCAAACTCACAGTTATTTTCTGTTTCACCTCTATTCTGCTCTTGGGTTGATCCAGGAAGTTTCAAATTTTAGTTATTGTATTTTTCAGTGCTAATTTCCATTTATTCTTTGTTATACCTTTTATTTATTCCCTGAGAGTTTATACCTTTTTTCTTTTGCTTCTAGAGTATTTGTAATTACTCAGAACCTGTTTATGATTATTGCCTTAAGCTTTGTCAGATAATTCTACTATATGATTCATAGCACATGTTGAATTCTGTTGGTTGTCTTTTCTCATTCAAGTTGTGATTCCTTTTTCTGGTTCTTCATACGATGAGTGATTTTTAGTTGTATTCTGGATTGTTCATAAATCGGGCTAGAAGACTATACTATACCTATTTAAATCTTCTGTCTTAACAGGCCATCATCCTGGTTGTGTTTGATATGTAGACCCTGGCATGTTTTCTTTTTTTCAAAAAACACAATTTGTGGTGCCTTATTAGTGAGAGAGAATTTACAGGTTGCATTTTCTAGATGAATAATGTTAGGAACCTGGCCTTATTTTCTTCTGACCCTTTCGTAAATTGGGAGTGTGCGGACACATTTGGCATCACGTATCAAGGTGAACTGTTTGTACATTTCCCAGCAACGTAGGAGGAACTGCAATTAAGTTGGTGAAAAACATTAACACTAGGATTAAGTTTAAATGATATTTAATGGGACTGAATGGCTAACTCAGCCATTGTTATTTTTCTTCCTCACTTGCAAGGCAGTTGATCCATCCCAAAGTCAAAGACTGGACTGAAGTTAAATTTGTAGTTTCCATAATGCACATTCTGCTTCTGGCTTTCCTTTTTGGCACATCAATATATTAACTGTAAAGTTTATTGTATAGTATTTAACCACTGAATTTCTTTTTAAAAATATTTTACTTATTTATTTATTTGTAAGCAGAGAAATAAGAGATGGAGATAGATAGATGATAGATGATAGATAGATAGATAGATAGAATGAGTGAGTGAGTGTAGGTGGGCCAATGCCTCTAGCTACTGCAAATGAACTACAAATATTGTGCTATTTGTGTATCTGGCTCACCTGGGCACTGGAGAATCGAACCCAGGTCGTTAGGTTTTGCAGGCAAGCACCTTAACTGCTGAGCTATCTCTCCAGCCCAAACCTCTGAATTTATTTTGTGTTCATATGAATTCCTTGGTGAAGGTACCTTTTCCATGATGTGTAGGTATATGATCTCTCTTTAAAGGTACAGGTATTTTGCTATAAAACTGGTGCAGTTTCATAAAAGAGAATAAAAAAGTAAAAACACAATTTGATTTTTAAATAACATGTATTTTAAACTGGTTTATGAGTAGTCATTTTAGCATTCTTCATAATAGCCAAAGTGGGGACATCTCAAATGTTCATCAACTGATGAATGAATGAACCAAGTGTATCATATCCACAGAACAGAATATTGATCAACAATAAAGAGGGTCGAAGTGTTAGTGAATGCTACAACATGGGCACATTTTGAGAACATTGTGCTATGTGAAAGAAGCTAGTCATGTGATTCCATTTCTAAGAATGTCCATATAGGTAAATCTATATAGAGAAAAGTCGCTTTAATGCCTACCTAAGCTGGGGCTTTGGGAAGGAATTAAAGAATAACTTCTAATAAGTATGTTAGTTTTTAGAGAGGGGTAATTAAAATATTCTAATATTCTAACTGACTGTGAGTTCGGCAACTTTGTGAATGAATTAAAAACCATTGGCTTGTATACTTCAGAAGGGTAAATTGTATGGTAGGTGAACTGTATCTCAATAGAACTGCTAAAAAATTATTAAGAGTGTGTTTTGAGGGGGGAGGCAAAAGTGTGTCTGTTGCAAAATACAGTTGAGCAGTCAAATTGCTTGGAAGTAATTGACCACTGGTGATACAGAAGTTGAAGTCCAGGGATAAATTAAATGTCCATAAAGATTCAGGAGACCCCAGGCCCATGAGCCGCCAACTTTGGGTCCTTGTCCAAGTTATCAAAGAGTAAAAATCATAGACTCAAAGAAGGGTAAATTATAAATTATGAGATTTATTTTAGGGAGCGTTAGGATCCGGATGGAAGGCAAGCAGGAAAGCCCAGGCCAAAAGAAATTCTTCTCCTTTCCAGCCAGGGGTGTATGCATTTGGAGTTCTTTGCAGTGGTAGGAGACGCTGGGTGCCCATAACTCTCTCTGTCTCTCAAAAAAAAATATTAACAACATAAATAAAGAGAACAGATTCTTAGCTTTGTGCTTCTAGGTAACACTGCATATAATACTGTAGAAAATACTCCTAAAAGTTTCAGATCAAAAACAGCAGTATAAATTATATCCAGCTGAGTGCACATCTGTCTTTTTCCTTTTGTGTGAGAGTAGTACTCATGTCCTGAGCAAGTGTTGACATGTAGGATGTGTATTTTATGCCCCACTGGTCAGATCTGTTTTTCTAACCAAGGAAATATCCTTAAGGGACTGGATTTCATAATTTAAGGGTAATATTCATACCTTGGAGTTAGGGAGGTGTAAATTTTGATGCATGATTGGAAAATAAAATACAGATTATTAACTTGTGACCAAATCACTTTTGGTTTGTATTTTGCTAAGAACTGGCATTGAACTTGGATGAGCTCTACTGTTTGACAACATTTGTTGTCAGAAGGGGCTGTTTTCTTTGTCTCCCTCTCAATTAGTGATTTTCATTGTTGATTTTTTTTTTTAAATCTTTAGGTGTGTTGTCAGGGAGGGGTTGCCACAGCTCATGAGTGGAGGTCAGAGGGCAACTTTGGGTCTCAGTCCTTGTCATGGTTTGATCCAGGTGTCCCCCACAAACGAATGAATGTGTTCTGAATAATCAATCCTCAGCTGATGGCAGTTTGGGTTTTACAACCTCGCTGGAGCTGTGTTGTTGGGGGCGGGCTTATGGGGGTTATAAGCCAGCTTCCCCTTGCCAGAGTTTGGCACACCTTCTTGCTGCTGTTTCCAGTGCTGTGGCAGAGGTGATGTCCACCCCTCTGCTCATGCCATCGTTTTTCCTGCTAGGATGGAATTGCCCCTGGAGTCCATAAGCCAAATAAACCCATTCCTCCACAAGCCGCTTTTGTTTGGGTTCTTTCTGCGCAGCAACTAGGAAGCTGACTGCAACAGTCCTCAACTTCTACCTTGTTTCAGGCATGGTCTCTTTGATATCATTCACAGCATACACCAGAATAGTTGGCCTGCAAGTCTCCCAGGATTCCCTTGTCTCAGCCTCTCACCTCATCTTGTTGCAGGAGCAATGGGATTACAGGCAGGTGATCACATCCAGCTTTCTGTGGGTTCTGGGAATCTAAACTCTGGCCTTCATGCTTGTGTGGGAAAGCACTTTTCTTAGGCAAATAGCTCAGTCTGGCCTTGAACTTATGGCATTCCTCTTGTCTCAGCCTCCTGAGTGGCTGCAAACTTCTTTTTTAACCTTAAAAAATTTTTTTTGGCGTGTGTGTGTGTGTGTGTGTGTGTGTGTGTGTGTGTGTGTCAGAGGACAACTTTCAGGCTGGTCCTCATCTTTCACCTTGAGACAGGGTCTCTCATTCACCATCTGTTAGTAAGCTTCCATGAAATTCTCTGGCCCCTGCCTTTCTTCTCCCTGTAAAGTGTGCTAGGATTATAGAAGCCTGTCACGGCTTCCAATTTTACATGGGATCTCAGAGTTGCATAGCAAGCGCCTTGTCCACTGAGCCATCTCCCCAGACCCTGTCCACCTCTTCTTTGGATGGCACTTACTCCTGCAAACTTGAACCCACACCCGCAGGGACTGGACAGTGTGGTCTTCAGCATTCTGCTTGGTTTCCTGCCTCTGAGCCTTATTCTGGTGCTGTTCAGAGTTCTTGGATAGCCTTCCTGGTGCCTCTTCTTCCCAAGACAAGAGGATCCATTGCTAAAAGCCCTCCCTGGTGGCCTGCTGCCCCCAAGCTATGTTTGTTCACCTCTGAGGCACCCACAGTGTCATTTTGTAAAGGCCACCAACCTTTTGAGCTCCTCAAGGCAGTGTGTATAACATTCTTTTTAAATTCACAGGACTGAAAAAAATCCCGGACTGTGCTATTTTCCTCACAGATTTTGAACTGTATGGAAATATAAATTCCAACAGTGTTCTTTTCATATTTTCCATTCAAAGATGTGTTTTGCTACAATCATAGATAATAACTGTTTTATTTTAAAGGTCTCTAACATTTATATTTTCTACTTTTCATGTAACTAGCACCACAAATCTGACAGAATAATGAACTCAATATGTTTCCTTCTAAAACACTCAGCAGGCTGTAAACAGGCAGCATATGCCCAAGAAACCCGAGAAGGGATTAAAAATTGGATTAGAAAGTAGGGACGCAAGGAAATGAGACATTTTTTTCTGGATTTTTTTTTTTCTGTGTCTACAGATAGAAGTTGATACGATGAAGTGAGCAGTGGCGCTCAGAGTGACCTACTTGGTGAATTACCAGGAAGTCTTGGTTCCCCTACGGTTAGGACTGTGGCATTTGGCCACATCCCAGGATGAGGCCATTGTAAAGTTGTCAGAGGGATTTTCCTGGTCATGAAAGTTGACAACCAAGGTGTGGCATCTCATGAGAACGTGACACAGGCTGTCCAGGGAGTGGCCCCAGGAAGAAAGCCTGCTGGCTGCTGAGTCAGCCCTCTTGCAGGCCTCTCCCAGGGCTAGACAGCAACACGAAAGGAGCACGGCTCATGCCCAGAGGAAAGCAGTCAACAGAAACAAAGCTCTTGGAACCATCCAGAAAAGGTTGACCTGGGAGGGGGATGCGTGCTGGGACACCTGCGAGAACTGGGGAGTTCACCAGAAAAGGAAAGTCTCCATCTTTTTTTCTTTTCTTTCCTTTTTTTTTCTTCTTTTCTCTTTTCCTTCCCTGACTCCTCTGTCTCCCTCCCTCTCCTCCTTTCCTTCCCTTTCTTCTTCCTCCTCCTCTTCCTCTTTCTTCTTCTCAAGTCGAGTCTTTTACCTAGGCTGGCCTAGAAGTACAGTGTCGCCCATACTGCCCTGGAATTCCCAATTCTTCCCAAGTGCTAGGATACAGGAGGCAAGTTGCCATTTTCTTAAAAAGGCCCAGTTGCTGGACCAAACTTGTGTATATGGAAGTGGTCATGTCAGAAAAGAAGAGACTTAGTCATGGAGTCGGGGCAAGCTGGGATAGGGGTTCTTGGGGGGGTAGTGATATGCTTGGTGGATGGGGAGGACACCTTGCCTACTGCAGTGGGACCCCTGTGAGTGTGAGTGTTCTCTAAGTACTTTGAAGCACTAGACAAGCAAGGAGTGTCATCTGTAGGGATTAGCACTGAGTCCCTCCCTCTCCCCCTCCCTGTAATAGGTTTCCACTGAGCTGCCACTGACATATCGCTTCCAAGAAAGAGTCTGTTAACACACTCACCCACAGATCTGGGAACTCAGCACCGTAAACCATGTACTCTCTATCTCTGGCATGGAGCTACTAGTTCTGGGAATTCCACTGGAAGACATAATGAAATAAATGCTCAAGTGTTTTTTATCCAGGATACTCATCCAAGTATTGTTGATAATAGCATAAAATAGGAAAAAAAACTCATGTCCAATTAGAATTGATTGGCTCAGTCAAGAGATGAATGCATAGCCATTCAAATGATACCATAAAATGGTTTCACTGACACAAGTATGCCAATGGTATGTTGTAAAGGAAAAACCCTCAAACTATATTTATTATGGTAATATCCCATATTATATTAAAAAGGAATGTGTGCATAAGCCAAGAAGAAAGGCTAGGGGGAAAGTCCTTAAAATACTAAAAGCAGATGGTAGATAGATCCAGGATTTTGCTTTTTTCTAGAGTTTGCACTTAGATCACTGGCTCGGACTAGTTTTTATTGTTCATAATGAGTTACATTATTTAGTGGGCAAAGAGTGAGTTGTTATCCCCAATTCCCCAATGCTCCCCCTCCCCCATCCCCAATCAGCTGGATATCCTCCTCCGTGGGTCGTCTGGATCAGTCCTTGTGACAGGGGACCATGGATAGCCTAGTATTCATCCAGGTTCTCCTGGCCCTAGTATGTTGTTACTGAGGGGTGCCATGCCTCTGGATAGTCTCCACCACCACGGCTCTCACAATCTTTCCGCCCCATCTTCCGCTCAGTTCCCTGAGTCGTGGTGGATGTGGCTCAGACTATTTACCTAGGCATATATCTGCTTCCACAACTTTTTATTTGGGTGACGTGGGCATTTGGCCAGTGTGTGGAGGTCAGTTTTTCTGTATGAAACATGAGGATGGTTCTAGAAACAACCTCATAGGCTTGATGTGAAGAAGTCATGACAGTGAATAGGAATTTACAGAAATAGATCATGGGAAAAGCTTTTCGAATACCAGCTGACATGCTGTGAGAACTCCGTGTGTGTTCTTCCATTGTTTTTAGAGTTAGGGAACAATCAAGTCATTTTCCTTTTGAGAAAAGAAGAGTCCAGCCGAAAGAGGATGAAGGAACAACAAATGATTCCCGGGAGGATTTGAAGGATGGAGGGACGGGCCCCTTGGAGCTTTCCTGATGCCCTCCATCATCCCTGAAATGGGCTTCTCTTTCACCTCGATGAGGTTGGCCTGCCAGAAATACCCGGTAAATGGAAATTGAGTTTGAGGTTGGTTTTTTTTTTTTTTTAACAAGAGCATATTTTATTTCTCAGCAAATCTTGAAAACGAGTTTGTATTTCTTTCAAGATTTCAAGCATATTTGGGCTTTGACTCATGGCAGCTATTTTTCCTTCTAGATGGCCAGCATCTAGAAGGAACAGCTGGAGTTCATGACTTTTCATGATGGATCTAGTGAACTCTTGAGTTACTCCTAGGGAGTAGCTGGGCCCTAGTGTCTCCTCTGCCCACTATCTTCCATGGCTCCTCCCCCATCTCCACAGAGTCCATGCTCCTGGGTCTGTCCTCCTGGCCACCCTGGTGACTTCTTTGCCACCTCACTGTCTATCTTGGCTTTTTTCTCTTTCCCAATTTCTGCTTATATCATTCGCTTCTATTTAGGTTTTCATTTCCATCTCTCCTACTGTATTTTCTTTTATTCTTATTTTATTTTTAAAAAATGTATTTGTTGGGGAGAGAGAGAGAGAGAGAGAGAGAGAGAGAGAGAGAGAGAGAGAGAGAGAATGAGCATACTAAGGCCTCTAGCTAATGCATGTACCACTTTATGCATCTGGCTTTACGTGGGTCCTGGAGAATCAAACCCAGGTCATTAGGCTTTGTAGGCAAGTGCCTTAACCACTGAGCCATCTCTCCAGTCCAAAGTTACTGACTTTTTTTTTTTTTGAGGTAGGGTCTCGCTCTAGCCCAGGCTGATCTGGAATTCACTATGTAGTCTCAGGCTGGTCTCGAACTTAAGGTAATCCTTCTACTGCTGTGTCCCAAGTGTTGGGATTAAAGCCACCACACCTGGCTCCTATCACGTTTCTTTTTGCTAAGCATGTGCTCCATCACTGAGGCACATCCTTGTGCATATTTTCTTGCTTTATGAAAAAATAAAACAGCAAAACAAACCCACTTTTCCCACCTACAGTCACTAACCACTTTGGAAGGGGTCTTGTATCCCTGGCAGGAGGGTGGTACTATACCATAGGAGTTGGGGGCAGGGCTCTCAAAAGCCCAGGCTTCTTGCCTGGTCACTACATCCTCACTCACCACTCCTGCCCCAATTGACCTTCCAGGTCACTATGGCATCCAGCTTCCCCAAACTAGAGGAGTCAGGCTTCCTTCCCCGTGTCCTGTAGCAGTGCAACCTGTAGACTGGGTAGGTGGGGAGGACTCACTCTGTATACTAGGATCCCTGTGAGTATGTTCCTTCTCTCCCTGACTGAAGAGCAAGCTCCTAAGCTGTTTGCACTGTGGCTCTCCAACCACCAATGCAAACGTTCCCAGCTTTAGGAATTCCAGATTGAGCCTGCTAGGCGTGACACACTGTGCTGTGTGTGCTGAGCACTCAGTGATGGGATGGAACAGCCGCCTTTATTGCTCCTCAGTATTACTGAATAGCCAGAAGGAATGTTCAGTTCTTTCCTCTGCCTCTCACAGTTCTCCTCACTCAGCACCTTCTCACTGTCCCTCTAACCACCTGCTCCAACCATGTGTGTCCCGGGAGCTCTCAGAGAGATGGGTGGAGAAGGCAGTCAGGGCTAAGAGAAATCCTGATCTCATTCTCTTTCAGGATCTAGCTAAATGGCCAGACCCACGTCAGTTGTTCATTTTTCTTTGACTTAGAATGACTGGTCAAGATGTATTTTATCTTCCAGGCTCTGGCAAAGGGTCTGAGGTGGGCAGAACGGGTGGAACAGTTAGCCTAAGGGCAGAAGGCAGAGCTCCAAGCCTGGCAGAGGCACACCAGAAGCAGAATCCAGCCTCTTTGCTATGGAGGGAAATGTAGGCACAAGGATCAAGGGGAAGTCAGGAGCCCACTTTGCCCACTCTGGCTGCCTCTTAGTGCAGGGTCTTCACAGAACTGGGCCTGGTAATGCTATCCCTCAGTATATGGGAGATGAATTCCAGACTCCCTTTTGCTACCTACATCCACGGATGCTCAAGTCTCTTAGGAAAAATAGAGCGTTATTGCATATAGCATATGCAAACCCTCCCACAAACTTTAAATCTTTTCTATTTATAGTACATGCTATGTAAATAGTTGTTATGCTATTTAGAGAATAATAGCAAGAAAAGTCTGTACATGGTCAGTACAGATGCAAACTTTCTCCCCAAATCATTTTGGTAAATTTGATATGTGGCTGGTTGAAACTGCAGATGTGGAGCCATCCATGGGTGCAAAGGGTCAACTGCCTTTAGAATGGTGGGCACACTGTGGGCACCACATACTCATTCTATTACTCTCCAAGCTAGCAATCCAACCAGTCATTCTTTTGAGCCATGGGTGCCTCTGCCTTGGGCTCTGGAAGGATTTAGCCCCTGACAAGTACGTGGGGTGGTGGGAACAGAGTGAAGTGGGCATGTCTTCTGCTAGCTCCCTCTGCTGGTGGGGCTTGCAGCATCTCTGTGCTTCTGTTGGAGGTCTGCTAGTTCTGAACATCAGGTTCCCCCTTCTCCCCTCAGGGTGGGGAAGGGACTCAGGTCTTCTGAGTTTTGAGGTGCTTCTCCATCAAGAGAAGGCTTCCCTTCTAGGCTCATTGCTTTGTAAACAGTTGCTTCATTAAACACCCCTAGATCACTTTCTTTCTTCTTCTTCTTCTTCTTTTTTTTTTTTTTCGAGGTAGGGTCTCCCTCTAGCCCAGGCTGACCTGGAATTCACTATGTAGTCTCAGGGTGGCCTTGAACTCAAGGCGATCTTCCTACCTCTGCCTCCCAAGTGCTGGGATTAAAGGCGTGTGCCACCACGCCCGGCTACTTTCCTTTTTTTAAAAAAAACATTTATTTATTTATTTATTTGAGAGCGAGGGAGAGAGAGAGCACTCCAAACACATGCACCACTTTGTGTATCTGGTGTTTTACATGGGTACTGGGGAGTCAAACTTGGGTCCTTCTGCTTTGTAGGCAAAGGCCTTAACTGCTAAGCCATCTCTCCAGCCCTCAATCACTTCCTTCTGGTTGGTTCTCTGCCTCCTGCAGAGAACACTGTGTGACAGCCAGTACCCTGATTTACAAAGGATGCTTTTCTACTAGATTAAAAATTCCAACATTCCCACTAGTTATCTCTGGAAGAATGAAGTGACTGAAGTGGTGACTAAACAGACATTTAAAAGAATTCATTCAAAGCGTGGATGTGAGTGGATGTGTATGCGTGTGCGTGTATCATCCCTACCTGCTATTTTCCCATTACCTCTTCTTTTCTTTGTTTTGGTAATTCATATTTTGTTGTATGTGTGTGTGTGTGTGTAGTATTGTGTGTGCTTGGTATATGCATGTATGTATGTGTACACGTGTGTGGAGGCCAGAGAGAATGTCAGGTGCCATCTAATATCACAATTCAGTGTGTTTCCTTGAGACAAAGTCTCACCGAGCCTGGAGATGCATGGCTGATGGGAACCCCAGGATTCTCCTGTCGTCACCCCCATGGGGACACCTGGCTTTGTACCTGGGTGCTGAGGACTGAACTCTGGCCTCTCGACCGTCTCAGGGCCTCATGCTTGCACAACAAGCACTCTTACCCAGCGAGCCGCTTCCTCAGCTTTCACATGGTTTTCCTTACATCCTCGTCCATTGTGTGAAACCCTTCCAGATACCCTGCTCTTGTATCTTGTAAGCAACGTGGCTGTAGATGAATACATGTGACATATTTATTGATGGAATTTTAAGAATACAACCATTATTTCCACGTCAGTCATTCATTTTCATTTGACTTACAGTGACTGATCAAGATATGCTTTAAGCTGGGCGTGGTGGCGCACGCCTTTAATCCCGGCACTCGGGAGGCAGAGGCAGGAGGATCACCATGAGTTTAAGGCCACCCTGAGACTACGTAGTGAATTCCAGGTCAGCCTGGGCTAGAGTGAGACCCTACCTTGAAAAACCAAAAAAAAAAAAAAAGAAAAGAAAAAGAAAAAGATGTGCATTATCTTCCCTTATAATTATCTAAGTTTGAGAAAATGTGTCATCTTGTATAAATATTTTACTGCTTTAAGGGTTTCTGAATCAGTTTGAGAAGTGCAGTGCAATTCCATGGAAAACAGTGAAGCTCTGTCTGCTGACTACAGCTCATTTTTCATTCTTCTTTTTAAGTGGATTGTCCCAGAAGCCAGTGTTTCATGTAATGACCAAGCATCAGAGGCAGCCTGAAGAATGTGCCATGGTGTAATTTTCCTTTTATGACTAGTAATGGGCAAAAAGCCTACTTTTACTTGGCTTTCTCTTTTTAAAACTGATTAAAATTTCCCCTAGAGCAAAAATATCCTTTAAATATAATACCTCATTAGCTAGTATACTATTCTATTCCCAGATACTTTCCTTCACTCAGAAATGTTTCCAGTGGTAAGTCAGATGACTCTCTCTCTCTCTCTCTCTCTCTCTCTCTCTCTCTCTCTCTCTCTCTCTCTCTGTGTGTGTGTATAGTGGGGAGTAGGTTTGTGTCTACATACGTGGAGCTTCAACCTGAGTATCAACTCCAAGCCATGCAATGCCTTGAGGCATTTGTTTTAGAAGCCCCTTCCCACCCACATTCTACCTCTCCCTAGCTATTATTTATCTTTTTAAAATTTGTATGAAGTGTGATGGGCATGTATGTTTGTGTGCTCATATGTGTGTGAACATGTATGTGGAATCTAGAACTTTCCTGGAGAGCAAACCTGGTCAGAGGCCAGACCTCCCAGCCACAGGGTATCTGAGGGGTGGCTACCAATAGCAGTTCTAATTTACACCCTCTGATTTCAGCCTCCTTACAAACAAAGGGGACATTTCCCCCC
>PVHP010006717.1:0-59490 GCA_004024765.1 Zapus hudsonius
TAGGAAGGGAATTTAGCTGGAAAAGAGAAGAATGACATGGGCTTTGAGATTTGGGACTTTGCAGAGTTTACAATTCAGTCCTAAAAGGGACATGCATAGTCAGTGGAGGCCTACAACCAGGAGAGGGCCAGGTTCCCAAACACAAAGCAAAACAAGGAAGAGTTAAATCAGATGTACCAGGAGTGCAAAGGGTGGTAATGTCTGGTTGCTCAGCAGCAGAAAGGCCCAAGTAAAGTCATAGTAGTTTCTGCTATGAGTCAGGAAGAAGAGAGATAACTATTGTATTTAGCAGGGATTATTAACTTGGAACTTGGGATTTGCTGGGGACAAACCTTGGTTCAAGTGAGCATGGGACTGAATAATTTGGAAACTGAGCTCAGACAACTCTTTGAAAGCTTTATAACAAAGAGAAAATGATCTGTGGGGTAGTAGCTAGAGGGTTGTGTAGGGTTGAGGGAGTTTTTGTTCTAAAGATGTGAGAAATAACATTATTGTATGTTGTTGGTAATAATATGCTATTAAGGGGAAAATCATTTTAACAGTTACCTTCTTGTTGCTGGAAAAAAAAAAAAACACCAGACCAGAATTAGTTTATAGAAGGAAAGGGTTTATTTCGGGCTTACAGTTTTCAGAAGTTTCATCAAGGTAGGGAAAGCATAGCAGGAACAGGAAGCTGGCTTACATCACCACTTGTCAGCAGAGAGGAGCAGCAAGAGAGAGCTAGCTAACACAGGTAAAATGTCTGAATTATATAATCCCAAGGCCTGTCGGGGTGGCATACCTCCTTCAGCAAGGCTCTACCTCTCAAAGGCTCCACCAGCCAGGGCTATGTATAAGCTATAATCACAAATGCATGAGCCTATGGGAGATTTTTTTATATTCAAACCACCACATTGATGATGTGATGGAAATGGAGAGTGGCTGTAATAGTATTCTTAGAAGGAATTAGATCTAGAGGGTTGGACTTATATGGCTAACCCATCTCAAAGGATAGGAAAAAATGAAAACTATGTGAGCACAGGTGTAGAAGGAAGGTAGGGTCATCACAACAGGCTTGTGGGAATTCTCTTCGATGGCTTCCATTTTCTCAGCAACACAGAAAACTGAGACTGTAGTTGGGGTTTGTAGGAAGAGAGGAACACAGTGTGAAATAGTTGTGTGGGAGCCTGGGAGCATAGAGGGCAGCAGAGGGGGCCCACTTGAAGTTAATGATCATGAATTTAAAACAACACTAGTCAATATGACTGTTTTCTCATTTCTATGTTCAGCTGCACTGGTGGGGAAATGGTGTGAAAGGAAACTGTAATTTAAACAGGTTGTAATTTTGCTTAGACCAGATGAGAAAGTATAAAAGGGCACAGGCATTGAGGTGTCACCCAAGAAGTTAATTGGAATTATTGATCACCGGTTTTAAACTAGAGGCATGTGCAGGAGACATGAGGAGGGTAAGGAGCTGAGAAATAGCGGTAGGGTCAGGGGATCTTGACTTTGCTTCCAGTGTTCTATGGGTCTCCAGATGAGCTTTGAGTGGGTTTTCTTCCATTCATGGTGGTTGATCCTGATTGAATCCTATCTATCCCAGGCAATTTTAACAAATCATTTCTGTTCTGTTTGTCTTTCTCTCTCCTTTCTTTTTGAGACTCAGTGCATTACATATTAGACTTCTCAACAAGTCCTCTGTTTCATTTTGTTGTCATGGCTGTTAGTTTTTCTTCCTGACTCCTTATGTCAAGAAAGCAATGCCATCTTGCAATACCCTGGAAATATTTATTTTCTCTTTTCCTAGTGGCCTCTGTTTTCAAAGTTCTGTCCCAGTGTAACAAAATTCTGTACACTCATTCCCAGGCATCAACTATTATTTATATCCTATTAATTTGTTTAATATGCTGAGCCAACTTTTGCAAGCACATTTAACATATCATTTAATTCAAATTTCAATTATAGTATTTTGTGTGTGTGTGTGTGTGTGTGTGTGTGTGTGTGTGTGTGTGTGTGTGTGGTGTGCATGTGTATATATAGATGTATGTGCCCATGTGCACACATGTCCAGGAGAGAGGTGGATGTCTTTTTGATTGTTCTTACGCCTTTTTCCTTAAAACAAGGTCTATCACTGGGCCTGGGACTCACCATTTCTCTGCTAACCAGTGAGCCTTCACTCCTGTCTCTTACTCCCTCAGCACTGGGGTTACAAGCATATATGGCAATGCCCAGCTTTTGCAAGGATCTAAATTGGGATCTGGATTCAGGTCCTTATACTTACATGAGAAGTACTCTTCTCCCTAGCCCCTCAATTACAGTATTTTGACATACACGTTCTCTAAATTTTGAATATCAGTTTAGAAGGTTACTTTCTTCTAACTCACCATGCTTTCCCTCCATCATCATTCATCAGCTTGGGTTTTACAACTCATTACTTGAATAAAACCCTTGTTAATATCCAGGATTCCTTGGCCCGTTATCTTTCTCATCTGGAAAAATGCCAAACCCTGAAGAAACTCAGACAACTTTTTACATCCAAGGAAGCTAGGGTTGCAAAGGAAAGGTTTATAATCACTGCTCTCAAGAATGCCCTTGGCGCTGTTGAGAGATCTTATGCCATTTTTCTGGGCCATTCACTCCTCCATTCTCAGCAACAAACTTAAAAGAAACACACATCTCTCAGACCAGACTTCCAACCATCTTCACAAGACATAGATTCTCTTAGCACATGAAGTGTCAACTTAGTTATTTTCATGTTTAGTTATTACTTGGGTTCCTTAGTTCTGTTTTCTGAGGTTTATTTTTTTTCTTTCATTCCTCCTTGATTTAAAAATCAAGCTCTTTTTATTTGTGAGGCTAATTTTTTGAGGATGGTTCTTTATTTTTTTGACAAATTTCATAAATGAAAATAATATAACTTTTTCACAGTTCCCTCCCAATACCTTCTCTTGTCCCCCACCTCCCCATCCCACCTCACTGAATTCCTTCTTTTCAACAAGACCCTCTTTTATTTTGATGATTTTTCTCCACTCTTCCACCATTGTCATGTTGATGAGTTCAATTTCCTGGAGGCAGCAGCATCCTCTATGAGGTTATAACGTAAAGGTCACTTTGTGTCTGGAAGATAGTGTCCTACAGCTCTTATGTACAGCTCTGCTCTTACATTTTGGCTGCTGGCTCTTCTGCAACATGCCTGAGCCTGGGTGGGGAGGCTACAAATGGCTCAGTGCAGAGAGCTCAGTCTTTGTTGAATATTCCCTTAGAGACATCTGCAAAAAGAAAGTTCTCAGACCAAAGGTGTGATCAGCACTAATCTATGGGAATAAACACAATATAAATATTTATAGAGGGCTGGATAGATGACTCAGCAGTTAAGGCGCTTGCCTGCAAAGCCTAATGACCAAGATTTGATTCCCCAATACCCATGTAAAGCCAGATGCAGAAAGTTGCACATGCATCTGGCGTTCGTTTGCAATGACTGGAGGCCCTGGTGTTGTGCCTATTCTCTCTCTCTCTCTCTCTCTCTCTCTCTCTCTCTCTCTCTCTCTCTCTCTCTCTCTCTCTCTCTCTCTCTCTCTCTCCCTCCCTCCCTCCTTGCAAATACATACATACATACATACTTCACTTTACCATCAATTCTCACAACACTAAATTTTTCTATAAATTCAAAATGGATAGTTTAAACTTTAACATTGTAGTATATTCTATACACTTAAAGGTGTCAGGAAGAAAGTAATTAACTGGCTTGTGAGAAAATCTTAAGAGAATCTTCACACAATGTTATACTTTTGCAATTGTAGACTAGATTTTCACACATACAATAAAGACAATCCATATGATTTCCAATATGTGATTCCTTTCAAGTGCAATACTTTTTAGGTACACAGTAGGTCAAGGTTTATTTTATCCATAAATTGATACTATCATTCCAATTTTTATTCATTGTATGATGAGTCAAAGCAATACAAATTGCATTTCAGAAAAATATCATAGTTATATAATGTATATAAACCCTCTAAAAAAAACCTTGTTAATAGTTCTGTTGGGCATGGTTTCACACTTCTGAGCCCAGGAAAGTAACTGCGTCTGATGCAAGACAAGGAGGTATGTATTGAATGAAAAATTGGGGCATGGAGAGATAGCTCAGTGGTTGAAAGCACTTGCTTACAAAGCTTTCCAGCCCATATTTGAGTCCCCAGTACCCATGTAAAGCCAGATGCACAAAGTGGCACTTGCATCTGGAGTCCGTTTGCAGTGGCACAAGGCCTGGGACATCCATTCTCTGTCATTTACTGTTCACAAATAAAAAAGAAAAATGAATAACTTGAATTGCATGTGGTAGTGCACACCTATAATCCCAGCATTTGCAATGTAGAGTTCATGGTCAGCTTTGGCTACATAACGATTTTGAGGCCATACTGAGCCACGTGAGACCCTGTCTCAAAAAACAAAAAAAGCCAAAAGCTGGATAATTCATGGGATTTTCAGGAAGATAGGAAAATCAGGCTTGGAAATCAAGGCAGAAGGAGATCAGCTGGGCATTAGGGAACATTGTGGGCAAAATCAGGTCCTGCACTCCTGTAGGCAAGGGAGCTGCTGATGTTGACACCACACCTGCCACACTGAGTGCCTGCCAGGCTGCCCCCTGGAGGGTTGGTGTGGCCACAGTGCCTCTTGCTGGGACCAGACCAATGTTTCACTGATATAACTTTTATAGCTCACAAAGTACCCATTATCCAGAGTAGGTGTATTGTATTTACCAGGCCCTCCTCATCAGCCTCCTCTCCACCTGCAAGGGGCTCCCAAGCAAAGAGTTGCTCTGTCAGCCTGCTAGGACAGGAGAAGAGCTTTCTGCCACAGATCACATGGGGTGGAGATCCAGAAGAGATTTCAGATAGTACATAGTCTCCCCAGTTCAACCATGCAAAGAAATACTATGATCATGAAAATACTTGTAACCAGTGATGAATAACACAAACTATTTTGAAGTGGTGTGAAAATGTATAAGTATAACCTCAACTATTTCTATTTATCATTATATAAGCTTTACATTATATAACTATCACCAATTTGTGACATTATTTATCATTATAGATATGAGTTCAGCATTTCGATGGTTTCCACCTTTGGCTGTTGCAGATTGTGTTGTTTTATATTGTGTTGGATTACAGACCTGGGTGCCCACAATGACATGTTTGTGTGGATGCTAGGGAATCAGGAGTGGGGTGGGGTGGGGGGGGAGCTCAAGCCTCCGTATTTGTGCAGCAACCAATGTTAACTGTGAGCCATTTTCCTATTTTTAATTTTTTAGGATCCACCATATGGGTTTCCAGAGTGATGCAACTTTATTGCAGCAGAATTCAAATGTCTTCACCCCCTCTCTGTAACAAACATTCTAATTGACAATTTTCATAGATGTTGTGGTGGTTTGATTCAAATATCCCCCATAAACTCATGTGTTCTGAATGCATGTTCCTCAGCTAATAGCAACTTTGGAGCCTTGCTGAAGGCAGTGTGTTGTTGGGTGGTGGAGCTTGAGGTTTATCAGTTTGTGGCTTACCAGTGTTGGATGGCTCACTCTCCTGCAGCTGGTGGCCACCTGATGTTGGCAAGAAAGTGTTATTCGGTCACTGCCCATGCCATGCTTTCCCATGCCACCATGGAGCTTCCCCTCAAGACAGTAAGCCAAAATAGAAACTCTCCTCCAGTCAGTTGCTTTTGGTCAGGTGCTTTATCCCAGTAAGGAGAAGGTAACTACAACACATGCCCATAGTGTATTTTAAACATAAAGCCTCACTGTGGTTTTGATTTTCATTTCCATATGATTAGTGATGCTCAGCATCTTTTCATGTGTATATAGCCATTCATATATTTCATAGAAATTTCTATCCAAGTTTTTTGGCTATTTTTAAAAATTTGTCTCACATGTGTGGTCGTGTGTGTGTGTGTGTGTGTGTGTGTGTGTGTGTGTGTGTGTGTACATATGAGGGGTGCACTGGGGTCTCTTGCTGCTGCAAGCAAATGCCTGCCTGACTTTACATGATTGGCTAGGGAATTGATCCCAAGGCAGAAGGCTTTCCAAACAAATACCTTTAACTGCTGAGCCATCTTCCAAGCCCCATTTGCCTATTTCTTAAGGTTTTTTCTTGTTTGTTTTTGAGATCAGGTCTCAGTCTAGCAGCCCAGGCTGACCTGGAACTCACTCTATAGTCCCAGGCTGGATTTGAACTCACAGTGATCTTCCTATCTCTGTTTCCTGAATGCTGGGATCAAAGGCGTGTACATGCCTGGCTTCCATGTGCCTATTTTTAACCATGTTTTTGTTTTGTTTTGTCATTGTGTTCTTCCTGTTGTTCCTGAAACATGTTTTCCCCCCTCACTAATTTGTCTTCTAATGACTGAAAGCTCTAGTAACTAAATACAAAGACGAAAGTCCGTCAGAAGTACTATCCCATTGTTGTGGCTCCAATCAGAGCATCTGGTTCTCCATAGGAAAGGCAGTTTCAGAATGCTCAACAGATGGGGCATAGGGAATGAGCCTAGCTGACAGAATTACAGCACATTCCATTAAACTAAAAATCCCATTAACAGACGCCTTCAACAGTTGGTGTCTGCTCTGAGCTAAGCTATAACAGAGACATTATTCTCTCCTATTTATCATTCGTAGTGCACTTGGATCTTTGAAACTTGAGATTTCCAACCAATTGCTACTTTAGTATTTCTAGAATAGGAAGAGAGACAGAGTATTTCTGTCTCCATCAAAGAGGCTCTATGGAGAGTAGGTTGGTAACACACAGAGGAGACTTTCTAACAGGACACGTGTGTGCATGGGAGTCTCTGTGTAAATAATGCTTTAAGGCTATTTTACCATAGATTGCAATATCTATTATTTTAATGGAAGTTAGGTGTTGTCAATTATTTTTATCTCACCAAGCTCACTAAAATGGAGATCTGATTATCCTTTTCAAAATGACTCATCAATTTCATCTGTGCATGAATATTACCTAATATGAGACTGAGATGGTGTATCAAAGTATTTCATTCTAAAAAGTCTAAATATTTTAGTCCAAAAATTAAAGTTCTTTAGAAACTAGACTACTCCCTTTGTAAAAATCATGGAATATTCCTTCTGGGAAAGCCAATGAAAAAAGATGTCAGGAAAAAGAAATGCACAGAAATCCATGCAGTCTATGTTGCCTGCTGGTTGTTTATTACATAAGAATGTCTCATCATTCAAGCTTATCATATGTCTAAAACAAACCCATTACCTCTGACCTGCTGATGTCCCTAATACCTCTCTCTCATCTCTCTTCTCACTGCAGCCCTCCCAATCCACCTTACTCAACCACCAGACATAAGGTAAATTCTTCCTCTGTGAAAACCATTTTAATGGTTTATTTTTCACTCACACCAAGTCTTTAAAATAGGTCAGGTGTGGTGGTATACACTTTTAATTCTAGTACTCTGTAGACAGAGGTAGAAGGATCACCTCAAGTTCAAGGCCGCCCCAAGACTACTTAGTGAATTCCAGGTTAGTCTGGGTTAGATTGAGATCCTACCTATGGGGAAAAAAAGTCTTTAAAATGTTGGCTTTCTTGGGTTCTCACAATTTGGCCTTACATTGTCTTGGATGGTCTTGATTTCTCCCTACCAAGGTGTATTCCTTGCCCCGCGGGCCTTTCTCACTGTGTTCTGCCGCTTGCCATCTCCTACCTCTGGCCCCAACATCCAAATCTTAACCTTGAAGTATGCTAGTTAAATCCTCAGGCACCGTGTAAAAAGCCAGAAGCCATAGTGGGCCTCTGTAAGCCCAGTGTATTGATGATGAACATGCATACACACAAACAAATAACAAAGAAATCAAAAAGAAGTGTACCATGTCTGTGACAGGCTTCCCATGCTATCTGATCACATTCTTAGCCTTTGTGTTGGTGGTGTCTGTTAGTACTTTTTAAAAGAATTTACCTAATCACAAGGATGGAAGGTGACACACAAAAGTGGAGGAGAATAACTAGCTATTTAGAGGGTAAACATAAAGACAGCACAAGATAATTTGGCTCCCAGCTTTCCACAGTGGTGGATGTTTGAATGAGTCAATCAATAGTCTTTAGCATACCTGTCTAATGTTCAACACAGGTGCAGCTTTTTTTCTGGGATCTTTCATTCATAGTAGCTTTTAGTGCTTCATAAGAAATCTGGTCAGTTCACCATGTGCTCCTTCATGTTTTATCATGACCACCAACAATGCTCTAAATCCTCTCTCCCCCACCACAGCCTTGGGGGATGGCCTTCCAGGGTCCATTTCCACCTGTCCTGAAGCCCACTTGCCTTCCTGCTGCCATGGTCCTTTGAAAATGCAAATCGGATTCATTTGGATGCTTTCCTGCTTAAACCCTATCATACTCAACCCCACCATTGATTTTAGGCACATAATGCCTGACTTGATTTTCCAAGATCTTTCAAACAGAATGATTCCTGGGAATGTATATTTCAGCTCAGAACTCTCTCCCTCTTACTTTGAAATCTAGGTACAGCTATTATTTTTCACTTCTTTGCAAACTGGATCAGTTTTCTGCTCTTAGATGGTCTTTGTTTCTCCCTACCAGGGTTCATTCCCTGCCCTACAGGCCTTTCTCTCAAATCTGTAGCCAGATTTATATTGCATTATTTTTTCATGACTAATTTTATACCCAAGGTATTCAATTGTTGAAAGTCTGCCTCCCTCATCAAGGTTCACATAAACCAGAATCAAATATTGTTTTAAATCATTACTACCTGGGACTTAATGAATGCCTAATAAATATTTTTTAAATGAATAAATTCACTTTTTTTTATTAAAGTAGCCTCTCCAAACCTAAGATTTCCCCTCAGATCAAAATGAACTGATTACCACTCTGTATCCCAGAACAATGGGAGAATTCCAAACATAAGATCTTTGTATACTGATGTCCCTGCTTTATTAACAAGTAGTTTTCATAAGTTATACAATATAATTATGCTTGTAATTTCAGATACTTTCCTCTTGTTGATTTCATCTCTAAAATCGGAAACAAATATTTTACCTCAAAAAGTCTTAGATAAACCACAAGCTATGTAAAATGTTACATCACTGTAATACGTATGTAACTAACTGGCCATTTCAGACTACAAATTCACTTCAAATGACAGATGTATTACTCCCTGACCTGACCACACACAGTCATTCTGTTATGCAGTTATACAGCAGAGCAGGCGTGTAACGTGTATTAATAATTGCTGGAGACAAGGGGTGCTGTGAACATTTAACAAGAGAAAGACTTCATTTTGTAATGTTTACTGATTTCTGAGGTAGCCGTTCCCACTGTGGTCAACTTCACACCACCAAGGAGGTTATTGAAGGCAGCACTGGAAGGCAGTGCTAACAAAAGCGTCTGGCAAACCAGCATGAGCTAAGGTCAGCTCTCCACTTGCCAGAGCACCGTGTAAGTAGCATGAATCTTCTGGAAGAGTTGTCTGTGCAGGTAGCCTATACAGATTAGGTTCCTTCAATTTCGAAAGGCTCCAGAGAGATAGGTAAAGCTCATCTAATCACACAGTTACGATAAGCATCGAGTTCACTGCTTCTGTGAATAATAAAATGAAAAGTCCTACTTTCAGAAGGCAGTTAAAGGGAAATAAAAGGAAGTGCTGCAGATAACTCTAGATCAGGGTGGGCAAACTTTTCCTGTAAAAGACCAAATAGAAAATACTTTAGGCTAGATAGGCCATGAAAAGTAAGTTGGTCAGAACTACTCAACTCTTCATGGTGCCAGAAAAGTAATGGCCAGTCATCCATAAAACATAGAAGTGTAACAGGTTAGGGTGACTGGGACCCAAAGGTAACCAGGAGTGTCCTGACCCCCTCCCCTGGAGTGGGAGGTCTTTTTTACTAGATCTCAAACCTAATCCTGAAACTGTGATTGGTCAAAGCCAGACCAATCAGCTGTCTCTTTGGCTCACCTGGATCAGAAGATATAGTTACCTGGAGAAGGAAGGACTGTCCTCTTTTCCCTCATGGCTGCCCAGCAGAGAGACATCTGAATCTCCAGGCCTAAGTAAGGCCCCTTTACCACAGCCACCAGCTGTGGTGAGAGGGCTGGGGCTCCTTTTCCACATGAACCATATTTTTTCCTCATCATGGGAGCCCTCTTATATTTTCCTTCCTTTCTCTTGATTGGCTGGCCAGCACAGATTTCATAGCCATGTGGTTAAAACCTCCCCCACGTGTTCTCTCCTCACTAGTAGCTGGAGATCTCTGTAACTTCTCCTTTCTTTTTAAATAAATTCTATTAAAGTCTCCCACTATACCTTATCCTCTGGTGGTCTATAATTTTAATTCTTTAATTTTATCAAACAAGAATCTGGGTACTCTCTAAGTTTTAAGGTGCGCTGGAATTAGCTGAGAACCCCAGATTTCCTGTTACAGAAGGGATTTGGTGTGATGGTACACACCTGTAATCCTAGCACTTGGGAGGAAGAATCAGGAGGATTGCACCAAGTTTAAGGCTAGCCTGGTCTACATAGCAAATTTCAGGCCATCTAGGATTATATAGCCAGATCCTATTTCAAACAAACAGAAGAAATGGATTGTTATGGGTTCTAGTAAATCTTGTCTGCAAAACCAGGTTATGTTGCATTTAATCTATACTGATCTCAATCTCTGATGGGAATTCCTTTTGTATTTTTCTAAAGGCAGCGAGGAATTGCGGTCAATCCAACTCCACCAACAAGCCACAGGATGATGGCGGACATCCTGGCAAGAGATGAACCATCATGTAGGCCCCAAATGAAACCTTTGAAAGAGTAGCAAGATAAACAAGAGACCTATCATCACAGTGAGTCAGTTAACCCAGGATAGGTCAGTGAGACAGACACCAACCGAGATCCAACACAACCCAAAGCAGAAATACAGAGACACTTAAGATCTCAACAATAAAGCTAACTTAAAACTCACCCACCAATACTCAGCAAACTGAGCGGAAGAGGGGGCAGAAAGATTGTAAGAGCCATGGTGGGGGAGAGAATATCCAGAGACATTGCCCCTCTCAGCAACAAAACACAAAGGGGGGAGGGGAGCCTGGCTACCTCCTGTGCTATTCATGATCCCCTACCCCATGGACTGATCCAGTGCTCTCACTGAAGAAGGCCCCCCAATGGGTTGGGGACAGGGAGGAGGGAAATGGGGGTACCATCATAGGATTTGCTCGCACAATGTATCTAATTCAGGATAATATAGATATCAAAAAACCCCACCAGGTTATAGGTCAGAATAGTTTGCTGGCACCTGATCAGAATTAACTAAAGTTAGGGCGGTGAGAGGAAACTGACTATCCTAATGACAATCACAACAGAACTCTCAGACAACATGTTTACTAAGCCACTCTCCATTAGGAGATGGATGCACAAGGGATGCATGATCCAGCTCTAGCCAGAGAAGCAGGAGAGGAACATCCCCCGACTCCTGATGGACAGCTAGCTGTTGGCCAGCTATTTGGGCAGCACCTTCAGTGGCTATGATAACTATAGTCTATGATCACTAGTCTTAGGATGGAGCCAATACCAAGGAAGGACAAGGAAGCACCAAAGCAACCCACTGTGGAAGCTCCCTCTAGACTGTACCAGCAGCAGTGACAGCTACTGTGAACGGAAGTCAATGTGGCCCAGCTGATTCAATTATATTTTCCTCCAAAATGCCTTTGAATTACAGAACCACTGCCTCTTCCATGTAGGAAGCTTCCTGTCTCTTTTAAGAGACATCATCAGAGTATTTAATTTTCCCCTGGAAATTTATCAGAGGTTGAAGCTGCCATAGTAAATTGGGGGAGGGGAGGTCTAATTACTCTTTTTATTTATTTATTATTTATTTATTTTTGCAAGTGCATGCGTGTATGTATATGTATGAGCGTGTGGAGGCCAGAGGTTCTCATTGAGTGCCTTCCTCATTGGCTCTACTCTTTCTTTCTCATGGAGGCTGTGAGGATCACTTGAGCCAGAGTTCGCAGGGTCAGCTAGTCTCACTAGTCAGCGTGCCCAGGGATCGATCCTGTCTCCACCTCCAGTGCTAGGATTACAGGTGGGCTGCCACAGCTGTCCACCATTTATTTACATGGGAGCTGGGGATTCAAACTCCGATCCTCAACACTATCCACTGACTGAGCCACCTCCCGGCTCCCTCTGTAAGCTCTTCCATGAGGCAAATGCCTACATTTCAAACCACTTATTGGGCTCCAGCCCTGACTCAGCACAGCAGACACCATGGAGCCCCTGTCCTGCAGGAGCTCCATCCACTGCAGTTTGCTTATCTGTCAGGAGACTGCACCCTTAGAACACTATGATCTTGCCTCCACCCAGGGAACAATGGTCTTGGTTAATCTACACCCATCATGCCAAGGCTATTTTCCTGGCCAGTGAAAGATTCCAAATGAGCATGTCTGTCATTCTGAACTGTGACCATAGGGCAACTTTTTCTCCATCACAAAGTGGGATTCAAGGAGCCTTTGTTTTGTGAAGGGCTTGAAGAGGCAGGCTGGCCCATGGTCACTATCCTATAGGCCTGTGGTCAGAAGCCAGGAGGATGAGCAAGACCCAAGGGGATTAAAAAGTGCCTGCCTCAATGCTGGAAATGACCTTGACAGAGTGAAACCCAGCCCCTCTACCTTGAACTTCTTGTGTCATTAATGTAGCTGAAATTGGACCTTCTGAATGCTGTACTGGAACCACACCAGCAGGTGTACTTATTGGCTGCCCTGGGTAGACTGCATCCAGGCTCCACCACCTGTCTAAACAGATTAAAGAAAAGCAGGGAGATGCCTTCCCTGGGCTCATAGATCTCTAAGAGGTCGTGTACCATGTCCAGTGGCCAATGTCTTGATGGAACAATGACTACAGACCTACTTTAAATAATCAGCAAACTTAACAGACAGGCCTGACATTCAATACATCTAGCACATAGTAGAATTTGTATGCATTTTGCATTATACATTGTTAAACTAAGCAATTTAAAATCCGAGACAAGGATTATCATAAAATGATAGGCATAGTGGCACATGCCTGTAATTCCAGCATTTGGGATGCTGAAGAAGTTCAAGGTCAGCCTGGGCTACATGGGATCCCGTTTTAACTTCCCCACTCCCAAATAGTTTGGTGTTATTTAATTCAGTCAGCTTTCATCATCAAAACAAAACATGAGAATCAGTTTTAGGTAAAGCAATTTGCTCTTTGCTCCCAACCATCACAAGCAAAATATATTTAAAGTTCATTTAAAAAGCTCCTGCTGATCTGTCTGTTTCTTTCCTTCTTTTATCAGTGAAGGTCAAATTCTTGTGTTTTTTTTTCTTTTTAGTTAAGGTATATTTCAGAGCCCCTTAAATTATGCTGATTAGAATTTTCCCTTTTATAAAGAATAAGATGACTATCATCCTACTAAGTATTATAAACATGGAAAATCATCTCCATTATATCCCAGTGATTATTGTCTACATTTCTTTTAGTGGTAATTTATGAAAAAAGTAAAGAGGATAGAACTTTAGTGAAACAACATGAGAGGGGCTTGCAAATAGTCCTGTTCTTTTAAAGTCAAATAGGATAATGCAGTAATGTTGAGATAAATGGTATGGTCTCTTTTGATCTCTATTCTTGCTTTTACAGACAGCCTGTTCTAGAGATGACCAGCACAGCAAAGAGAGGGAGGCCTTGGCAATCACCTTCCTAATGAAGTCACTGTTCATTTTCAAGGACAAGTGATATCTATACTAATTTCCTCCTTGAAGGGTGGTGCCAGTGCTTCATGGGAGAGAAAATGAACTCATATTAAACCCTTGGCCCTTTCTCCAGTCCCCAGCCCTTCGTGCATCATGTGCTTTAGTCCATTGTGTTACAAAAATCCAAGTTGCAATTTTAAATAAGGAAGTGGAAAAAGCTTTCTCTAATATTCCAATCATGAATGTGACTCTCACTTTAAAGTCTGCCTGCTGAGAATAGTGTAAAATTGCTATAATGAGACAATTACCATTTTTCTTCTCTCCAAGTTCTTCTTACCCATTTAAAATTCAGGAGAAAAAAAAAAAAACAACCTCTCCACAATACATCATGAACATTTATGTAACATGCTTTTAAAGAACTTTCACATGTAACATCTACATTGATTCTACCAATGATATTGTGAAGACCACAAAATAGACTTCAAATTTCAAAAGTAAGATGAGCCGGACATGGTGGCGCACGCCTTGAACCCCAGCGCTGGGGAGGGAGGCAGAGGTTGGATGATCACTGTGAGTATGAGCTCAACCGTGGACTACATAGTGAATTCCAAGTCAGGCTGAGCTAGAGTGAGACCCTACCTCAAACAAACAAACAAAAATAGATGGCAACTAACTATGTCTCCAGATGTGGTTCCCGCCCCAGTATGGCCATTTCTCAGGGGAAAATAGAAGCATCAGTAATGAAACCAGCCATATTCAGAAACCAACACAAGTGTGTGAGACATTCTCATAGTGATGGAAGCACTTTAGGTCTGGGGTGGTGTGATGGTTAGGTTTTGTTGTCAACTTGATCTTTTTAATTATCTTGGGTAGGTCTCTGAGTATGTTTACAGGAAGGCAGCCTCTCAGCAAAGGGCAGGATGTAAAGAAGCTCAAAGAAGATGGAAGTAAACAATCTTTCCTGTGTGGGCCATGCAGGAAGGAAACTCCAGAGACTCAGGAAGCCATTAAGTCTGGGGAAGGGTTGTAAGACCTCACCCTAAGCCTATATAAAGGAGAAGAAATTCTCTCCTTGGCCCCTCCTGCCTGTTTGCTGTTCTGTGTGTACGGTGCTGGTGATGGGTTTTCCTTTCTGCTGTGAAAGGGGAACAGCCTCTTTTGCCTTCTGGAACTTCCCCTGTATCTATAGCTACAAACAAATACTTTTCTCCCCCAAACTGTGCCTGGTTTGAATATTCATCCCAGTGACCTGTGTGGCTGACTACGACAGGTGGGAAACAGCCTTACAGAATGTGGCTTGGAGCAGGAGAGCATGTCGGGTCAAAGACCAGAGATGGGTTGGAAGAGAACTCTCATACATCTGTTTCCTTACTCAAGGCCATGGTGAAAGACCAGGACAAGAGTCGGGCTGGAGAAAACCATTGCTTGGACTGAAAGGAATAACAAGTTTATTAAGGCGTGAATAAGCAGTGGCCCTCAAACTGCAACGATAAACTATAACCTAGCACTAAAACTCCAGATGGTTCACTAGCAACATGGACAAGGACAATGAAATATGTGAAACGTGCTACAATTGTTTGTTTGCTTTTGGATTTTTAAAAAATTTTTGAGGTAGGGTTTCATTCTAGCCCAGGCTGACCTGGAACTCACTCTGCAGTCCCAGGCTGGCCTCAAACTAAGTTTTAAGAACATTTCTATCTTTGGTCTACAGGCCTCCCTTCCTCTCTACCCCTCCCTTCCTCGTCACCCCTCCCTACTCTGCTGTGATGAGGAGTCCTGGCAAAAGTCCAAAAGAAACAAGAGTTGGGTCTGAGTATGTGAGAGTGGTGCCCTTCTCCTAGGGACCCAGAAGAAATGACAGGGAAGCAAGACTGAATGAGCTCAGGTGTTCAGGGAGATTTTCTTTTGGGAGGGGTGGTGGAGAGAGAGAGAGACAGAGAGACAGAGAGACAGAGAGAGAACAAAAGAAAACCAGGAGGAATTTCAGGGGACACTGCTGAGAGTTTGGAATGAGTCATGTTCTGTGAGAGATGAGGGCAAAGATTGTAGTCACTGCTATCCAGAGGCATGGCACCCCTCAGTAACAACACACTTGGGCCAGGAGAACCGGGCTGAGTCCTAGGCTATCCATGGTCCCCTGCCACAAGGACTGATCCAGACGGCCCATGGAGGATATCCAGCTGATTGGGGGTGGGGAGGGGGGCATTGGGGAATTGGGGGTAACAACTCATTGTTTGCCCACTAAATAATGTAACTCATTATGGACAATAAAAAAATTGTAGTCACTGCTGTTTACTTTTGGATATTGAATTTCATTTATTTAAATTGGATATGGTGATAGAGATGGCACTGATAGAAACTGGATTCTGAATGTTAACTCATTTAATATTCATGTGTATGTGTTACTGTGGGTTGGATTTAGGACCTCCTCCATGCTAGGCAAGTACTCTGCCACTAAGCTATACCTCCAGCCCTCTAACTCATTTAATTCGTATAGCAACACGAAGGAGGAGATCATTATCATTCAATATTTAAGAATCAAAGTTCAGAGATATGCAGCGGTTCCCCTAATCAGTGAAATGAATCTCTATTACACATTTAATGCTGAAGCAAATGCCAGTGCATTGCACTAAGTTGCCTGTGTTCAGAGACAATATCAAAGAACTTCGGGTTTGATCCGGGGGGCAGGTGCCCAGAAGTGAGTTTTATTTCTAGCTGGGTTGGTTGAGCTTCTGCTAAGACTGGTTTTGGGTAGAATTACACTGAAACACTCACCTTGCTTCTGATCTGATATATTCCCTCCCAATATGGAAGCTGGCAAATCATGCAATCCTAACCAAGGCTTCACTCTTCCTTCTGCTTGTGCTGTGAGCTATTTCTTCCTATGCCTACATCTATCCCAAGTCTTAGATATGTATGAGGGTAAAGTGGGCATTCAAACGACAGCCCCTGCCAGAGACAGCTCACAAGAGTAAGGGAGGGCTCTTCTTCTTCACATCATACCTTGCAGTCACCCAGAGGCTGCCCAAGTTCACCACATCAGATCATTCTTATTTACTATTTACTAAATTACTTACTTAGAGACAGGATCTCAAAACGTAGCCCAGGTTGGCTTCAAACACATTGCAATTCTCCTCCTGCCTCAGTCCCTCCTTCAATTTTCAACTTCCCAGTCCCAAGGTAACCTCCTGGGGTTGGGGGGGTGGGAGGAGAGGGGTAGCAGAGAGAGGAACTCCATCACACCCTTTCTCTACCCAGTGGAATGTTTTGACTCTTCTCCCAATCTCCATCTATTGGTTGGAGGAGACCAAGAGACAGGTAGGGGACCTGAGCATAGGAAGCATGCACAGGAGATGCAGAGAAGGTGGTAACCCATAGTTAAGGGAGGCAGAGCTGGAAAAGACAGGTCAGCTGCTTCCCAGTTTCTCCTCAGTGGTTTTCACCTCACTTCACAGAGCAAAGTGAACTTAGCAAATTTTTCATGCAGAGGCAAAAGTCTTTTGAAACTTTTACTGACCACTTCCATACATAAAGACAATACACCATGTTCATAATCCCTCTCACCGCCCTCTTTATCCACCTCCCAAACCCACCCTCGGAATCCCTTCTTCTTTCCAACTAGTCTTTCTTCTATCTTGACGTTTCCCTTCCTACTATGCAGGTCATGAATATCAAGGCCACTTAATGTCTGAAAGACAATATTGTAATCACTTCTCCCCTTCCTTTGGTTCTTACTTTCTTTCCACCCCCTCCCTCTTCCACAATGGTCCCTGAGACTAGGAGGGTGTGATAGAGCTGTCCCATTTAGTGCTGAACACTCCAATGTCACTTCTCAGCACTTTGGTGAGTTTTAAGTCAGCCCAGTGGTCACCATCATCTGAAAAGAGAAGCTTCTCTAACCAAAAGTGAGAGTGAAGACACCACAAGCTGCCCACACAGAACACTGAGAGATCATGCTGGAATGTGGAAGCAAGTCAGCACCCTGGTGGCTATCCCTCATAGTGCTAGTAAGTGCTGCATGAGCTGCTGGGGGAAAACAGCCACCAACATTGTGAATAAGCAGATCCTGCTAAAGATGAAATCAACCAGCCAAATAAGATGTACACACCTGTGCAATAGTGGCACTCAGCCTCTGGAGTAAGCAATGGCTCTCTGATTGGATAAGAGACTCTCCCAATGGGAAGGAACTCCTAGCTGGTACTGAGATGGAAACAAGGGTCATGGACTCCAGTGAGAAGCTCCCACTAAGTCCTTGGCCCAAATAGAGGATACACCCATCAAAATCTCTCTTAAGTAACTATGCCTATCCCCTTTAACCCATATGGCTCTCAGTCTCCATTGTCTTTTACAGGAGGTGGCAAAAACCAGGGAGAACCAAATTTCATCAACATGACAAGAAAAGACAACTGACTCCCTATCACAAGATGCCATTTCTTGAACAACAGCCAGGGTCCAGGTGAAACCACAGAGGAACTGGTGAGATGAGGAAGTGTTGCTCTCAAGGCGAGCCTGACAGCCTGGGCCAGGGTGATGGTGATACACACTGAGGCTACTCAACACATAGCAAAGCAGAATTTCAGAAGTTGCTGAAAGCATAAAACTAATGTAGGTTTATAACACATCCATCAAGGCTCGGGGAACTTTGTGGAAGAGGAGGCAGAAAGATTGTCAGAGCTACAGGGAAGGAGTATTCAGAGGCATTGTGCCCAGCCTCCAGTGACTGATAGCTACACTCATAACCCGTAACCCCATGGTGAATGCCAGGAACCCCACTGGGGAGGACTGATAGTGGAATGGGTGCAGGGAGAAGGGGAATGGGACCAACAAATGATTTGTCCATACAACAGTGATTCATAAATATGTTTAGGCATATATATATAAGTATTAAGAGAGAAGTTTGATGGGCATAATATATCCATTTATTCAACAGAGAACAGTAGCAGAGGAACCTCGTTTTAAAACATGCTTTCACAAACTCTTGAACTTACATGTTTTGTCAACATGAGAATTTTGTATATTAATTTTCCACAAAATTATCTGAAGCCTATTTTCTACCTCTCTATTACAACCAGGTCATTTTCAGTGTTGTCACTAATGTTGCTTTCTAGGGGGGTGGGTTGAGAATGTAAAAGACTACGCCCTAGAAATCAGGATAAAAAGCAGTAAAAGTAAGGTTATAAGGTCGGAGGTCTTGGGGCTAGGGAGATGGCTCAGTGGATGAAATGCTTGCTTTGCAAGCACAAGGACTTGAGATCAGATCTCTAGCACCTAAGTAAATGGCAAGCTCTGGATTCAAGTGAGAGACCCAGTCACAGTAAGTAAAGCAAAGCGAGATTGAGGATTCACTTCTCTGGCCTCCACATGAACTAATGCACATAAGCACCTGCTTACACATGTGTGAACATGCGTATCATATGCATGCACTCACATACACCCAAAGTCTTTCTTTTTTTCCCTTTCTTTTCTTGATTTCTTTCTCGATCATTGTGTGCTAAGTACCAGATGGGCTGAAGAGATGGCTCAGTGGTTAAGGCCCTTACCTGCAAAGTCTAATGGTCATGGTTCAATTCCCTAGTACCCACATAAAGCCAACTGCACAAAGTGGTGCATGCATCTGGAGTTTATTTACAGCAGCTGAAGGCCTTGGCATGCCCATTCTTTCTGTCTCTCTGCTTGCAACTAATAAAATTTTTTAAAAAGAATTTACCAGTCAGTCTCAGCCCTTCACATGTATTCATCATTTTCTATCAACCACTTTCCTCTCTGCCCCCACCCAGCCTCAGCAAGGAGCTCAGTTGGACACATATTTGATACAAGGTTCTCATTTCTTGTCTGTAGCTCCTCCCACCCCCAACACACAGACATTACTTATGGTCCAGAAGTGAGCACCACTCTTCACTCTTTTTTGTTGATTGTTGTTGCTTTTTGATTTGTTGAGGTAGGGTCTCTCTCTCTCTAGCCCAGGCTAACCTGGAACTCACTATATAGTCTCAGTGATTCTTCTACCTCTGCCTCCCAAGTGCTGGGATTAAAGACATGCACCACCATGCCAGCCTCAATTTTGTTTTAACCACAGAATTTCAAGACACTCATTCTCACTTTTCAAAAGCTTTTGGACTTTGAGCAAATTAAGAAAAACCTCGCCATCTGGTGGCTACTCACAGTTTGTGACAGTAAGATGGTCCCTTTCTGGTCTGAAGAAGCTGGGAGAGAAAGCTTGAGCAGTGTGCCTGCCAAGACACTTGACCTCTCTCCTCTGGGTCATTGTCAAAACCCCCTTGCTTTGTCTAGGTCTGTCCAGCCCGGTAAAAACAAGAACAGCCGATCGTAGTCATCTCTTCCAAGTCAGGAGGTTTAATGAGCTGACATTCAGCAATGAAAGGTCAGAAGTCCCCATGAATTAATTTCTTTTTCAAGAAATAAGTTTCTATGCCTTTAAAGAAGGGAATCAGAAATGACCATAAAATTATCTTTCTCGAATATTCTTTCCATTTTGTTGCTTCCCACATCTTAGGTTTTAATTTTTGCTGCAGAGGAAGGATCATGTAGGTACCCTCCGGCAGTTCATGGGATGAAAATTTTGCATGCAAATTAAATTTTTGAACATCTAAGTATGATGGTCTGGGTGCGTTGTTTTCTTAAAGATTTAATTCATAAATCACAGCTTTTGAAATTTTGGCAAAGAGGTATCCTAAGCTCTTGAGGAAATTAAAATGCAAACACAAAAAGGCTTCTGGGCCCTGCTCCAAGATACCAACTCAGTAGGTTTGTGGTTGAAATCCAGGCATCAGCATTTTAAAATGCTCCTCAGGGGATACTGGCACACAAAAACCTTGGGAACCACCGCTCTGTCCCCTCTTTCCTGGCCATTATGGGAATTCCAGATAAAGAATGATGGTGGTTGACACAACAATGAGAAATCAGATATTTATTCATTCATCAGCTTGGCAAGCAAGAAGGAAAACAGGGAATATTCCCCTCTAGTGGTGACATGCGGACCAACCAGGGCATCATCACCTGCCTCTAAGTGTGTAAACTGCTGTAAGATTTATTAAATGCTTAGTTTTTTTTTTTTGATACGTGTTTATGTGCATTGTTAATGCTTGCTTACATGCATGTGGGTGCATACATGTGCAAGAGTGTACATGTACATTTGTACATGCATGTGTGGAGGTCGGTGTCAGGTATCTTCCTCAATCACTTTCTATCTTTTTGTTTTGTGTTTTTTTTTTTAAGACATGGTTTCTCACTGAACCAAAGTCACTGATCTGACTAGACTAGCTAGCCATCCTGAGGATCCTCCTGTCCAGACTACAGGAAACATGCCATCATGCCCTGATTTACATGGGAGTTGGGGATCTGGGCTCAAGTCTTTATACTTGAATGGCAAGAAAAAGACCAGGATGGTTTTGAAATTACTCTGTAGCCCAGAGAGGCCTTGAGCAGCTTCCCAAGTAGCTAGGATGACTGGCCTGTGCCACCAGGCCCAGCTCAGTTGTGATTTTTAAAAATATCTTTATTTATATTTTAAAACAGAGCAGAAGGGAAAGAAAAAGAAATGGAGAAAGAGAGAGAGAAAGAAAGAATGGACACACAAGGACCTCTTGCCCCTTCAAACAAATTCCAGATGCATGTGCTACATTGTGCATCTGGCTTTACATAGGTTCTGGAGAATTGAACTCAGGCTGGCAGGCTTTGCAAGCAAGTGCCTTTGACCACTGAGCCATCTCCTCAGCCTAGGTGATAACTTTAAACAAATTTTAAATATTTATTTTATTTTATTTATAAGGAGAGAGAGAAAGCCTCTAACCACTTCAAGTGTACTCCAGATGCATGCCCTACTTTATTCATCTGGCTTTATGTGGGTACTGGGGTATCAAACTCGGGTTGTTTGGCTTTGCAGGCAAGTGCTGAGCCATCTCTCCAGCCCAGTTGATAACTTCTTAATGCTTCTGAGCTTTACATAAATGGAATCATTTTACACATATGATTCTGAAATTATATTCAACCTTGTGATCATGACATTAATTCCAATTAATATGTATCTGTCTTTTCATCTTTTATTCTGTAAATAATTCCATGAAAATGGCTACTCTACAGTTTACTAATCATTTTACTATGTCATCAGGGTTTTTCTCCAAACATCACAGCAAAGCACTCTCTCGTGTTTCCTATTGCCCATGTGTAAGATTTCCCCAGGGGTTGGATTTGAGAGCAGAATCACTGGGTTGTGAACATAGAAATGATTGACAGCATTATGCCATGTCAAATGGATTTCCTAAAGGATTGCATCAATTCACTATCCATCTGCGCTAGGATCTGATGCTACATACTATCACACATACTGGAATACAATGCTTAAAAATTGTGTTCATTCATTCATTTAACAATGCCAGATAGAGAGGATATAGTAATTGTGGTGGTATGAATTAGGTGCCCCCCATAAACCCATGTGTTCCCAATGCTTGATCTCCATCTGATGGCAATTTGGGAGGTGGAGCCTTGCTATAGGAGGTGTGTTGTTGGGGGCAAGCTTAATAGTGCTGATATCCAGCCCCCATTGTCAGAGTTTGACTCACTCTCCTGCTGTGGTGTTCCACATGTAGTGGCAGAGGTGATGTCCAGCCTCTGCTCATGCCATGCCAACATGGAGCTTTTGCTTGAGACTGTGAGCCAAAATAAATCCTTTCCTCCCATAAGCTTCTTCTGTTCAGTTTGTGCCAATAATGAGAAAGTAACAATAAATAGCAAGAAATAAAATGTCCAAGTCACTGCTCACATGGAAAATTAAAATGGGAGCTAAAGATCACAATATACTAGTATAGTCTGGAGATCATAGTATATTAGTGAGTGATAGAAGAAGAGGAGGAGGAGGAGGAGGAGGAAATAATGAGAGCCAGCATCTGCTGAGGAGGGCTTACCATTATGGGTTACTGAGAAAGTGACTCTGAGTATATGAGCTGTGCAGATATTTGGAGGAAAAGCTTTCTAGGAAAGAAAGGGAAGTGAATAAAACGGATGGAAGGAGAATGCCTGGCTTGTTGAGAGAGCTAGGGATTCAGTGTTGCAGGAGAGGAATAAGGGAGGGACAGATGTCAGGATAATGTCAGAAAGAAAATGAGAGTACACCATGAAGACATTTGTAAGTCAAAGGAAGGATTGTGGACAAGTCAGTTGTAAGTTCAAGGGAGTCTTGGTTTGCAGGAGAAAGAAGAATCCAGTCAGGGATTTTGAGCCGAGGAAGTGGCATGACTGAGGTTTTAACAGAAGCCATCTGGCTAAGATTTGATTGCTCAGGTGAAAGCAGATGACTGGCTGGAAGGTACTGCCACAATTCAGGTGAGTGCTGGGATAGCGCTGATCAGGGTTTTGGCAGTGGAAACGGTAAGGTGCGACTTACTTCTGAGACTGCTTTGAATTCGGAGCCCAGACAATTGGCAAATGGGTCATATTCAGGGTACAAGTGGAAAGAGAAGTCAAGAGTGATCTCAAAGATTTGCTGAAGTAACTGGAAGGTTGGAACTGTCATGAGAAGAGATAGAGAGATAAGTGGAAATGTGGATTTCAGAGGCAATATAAGGAAGTAATTTTGGGACATGCCTTATTTAGAAATTCAAGTACAGATATAAAGCATGCAAACAACTTTGTGCCTCATAAATGCATCCAACTGTAAATTTCTGGAAAGGAAGGCGAGGGAAGGCTAGGACAAGATATTGCCCCCAGACTCCCAATCCCCAGTGACCTACATATTCCAGCTATGCCCACCTCCGACCTTCAAACACCTCCATTGTCTCCAAAAATAGTGCCACCAATCTTCAGTTTTGTTCTAGTTTCCTGTCATAGTTGGACACAGGATGCTTGATGAATCTCCACACTAGGCACAGTTTATGGGAGGAAAGGATTTATTGCAGCTACAGATCCAGGGGAAGTTCCATAACAGTGAAAGAGGCTGGCCCCCTTTGACAGGTATAAACAGAAAGAGAAACCCATCACCAGCACCACACATAGAAAAACAAAACAGGCATGGGGTAAGGCGAGGTCTTGCAACCCTATCCCAGACTTAATGGTTCCTGAGTCTCCTGAATTTCCTTCCTGCACTGCCCACACAGGAAAAGATGTTAATTTCTAGCTCTCCTGAGCTTCCTTACATCTTGCCCCCTACAGAGAGGCTGCCTTCTTGTAAATATCCTCTAAGACCCACCCAAGATAATTAAAAAGATCAGATTGACAACAAAACCTACCATCACACATTTCCTTAAAAACACATTTAAAATTTCACAATAGCGATAAGCCTTATATATGTAAGTAAGCCTTTACCCAGCTAGGTCCTATTATATTCATGAGAGAATTCTTACTGGTGAGAAACCCTATTTCTGTAACCAAAAATGGGAAAGACTTTATGGCATCCATTTTCTTTAGCATTTTGAACTCTATAAATGTAAGCAATGTAGGAAAACCTTTATGAATCACAACCCCCTTCAGATTCATGAAAGGATACACAATGGGCAAGCCCTATGTAGATAAGAAAGGCACAAAAGCTTTTACTCATTCCCTGCCATTCACATACACGGAAGAATTCAGTGTGGAGAGAAACTCCGTGTTTGCTAAGTGGTGTGGGAAAGCCTTCCTTACTTCTGAAGAATCCATCTTGTAAAACTGACTCCATTTCATAAAACAGCCCATATATGAAAGAACAAAGAACCTCTCCTGGCTCACTCCCCCTCCCCTTCTGTGGGAGGTCCCAAGTCATAAAATGAAATGCAAATACCAGGCTCCAACTGGATAACTAATCAAAATTGTACAGATCAGGACAAAGAGCCAATGGAAATATGAAACATCCTGTGGTCTGAGCTGTATTATAATTTTGTAGTTCTTGCCTATAAATACCTGAAGCCAGTCAACTTCAAATAGATGAAAGAAACCACAATGGAGAGGAACCCTATGTATGTAAACAGTATGGAAGACTGTGACTATTCAAATTCCATTCAAGACCATGAAAAAAGAAACCCAAGCTGAAGAGAAACCCTATGTATGTAAATGCTGTAGGGAAAAACACCCATTTCAGTTCTGCTTCAAGAACACACTCTAGAGAAACTCTACACAGATAAGCAAAGGAAAAGACTTCATTACTTCCAGTGACTTCCAAGTCCACGAAAGATATTACACTGGAAAGGAAATGTTATGTATGTAATCAAGGTGGGAACACATTCATTTATCCCAGCGACCTTCTCACACATGAAAACATTCAAAGTAAAGTCAGCAGTGTGAGTAAAGATTATTTTCAATAAACTTCAAATCCATCAGGCATCACAGTAGAGAGAAGAGTGTTTGTGTGAAAGCATTCATTCATTGGACTTACTTTTTCACACACGAATTCACACTAGAGAGAAATGCTATAAAATTAAGAATGTGGGAAAGCTTTTGCTTATGGTAGTAACTTTCAAATCCATGAAGGCCATCATACTTCAGAGAAACCCTATGTCTTCAGGAAATGAGACAAAGCATCTGTGATGGTTAGGTTTTGTTGTCAATTTGGATCTTTTAAATTATCTTGGGTGGGTCTCTGAGGATGTTTACAGGAAGGCAGCCTCTCAGTAAGGGGCAGGATATAAAGAAGTTCAAAGAAGCTGGAAGTAAACATCCTTTCCTGTGTGGGCCATGCAGGAAGGAAACTCCAGAGACTCAGGAAGCCATTAAGTCTGTGGAAGGGTTGTAAGACTCCACCCTAAGCCTGTATAAAGGGGAAGACATGCTCTCCTTGGCCCTCCTGCCTGTTCCCTATTCTCTGTGTGTGGTGTTAGTGATGGGTTTTTCTCTCTACTTGGACCTGTGAAAGAGGGCCAGCCTCTTTTGCTGTTAGGGAACTTCCCCTCAATCTGTAGTTTCAATAAATATTTTCCTCCCCCAAATTGTGCCTGGTTTGAAGATTCATCCCAGCGACGTGTGGCTAACTACGACACCATCAGTCAATCTACTTGCTGTTGCAAACATGAAATGCACAGCGAAGAATAACCTCAACTATAGAATATGGAAGATTTCAGCATTGGAAGACATTGGTGGAACCCATGAAGAGGTAGAGTGGAAGAACTCAGACTAATACAGAGCATGTAAGGCTGTCTGTTGTTAGCTGGATTTAATTCACAGATATTAGAAAAGGCAGCATAGAGAGAAAGCAGGATTCCATGAGATGTGAAAAAGGTACTGGTAGCTGATTGTCTAAAAATCTGAAATTGTCCTGGGCATGGTGTGGTGGCCTGAAGTATCCGCACTTGAGGATGGAGTCAAGAGAATTACAGTTGTGAGGCCATACAAGATCCTAACTCAAAGAACTAAGGGAAATTGCTATTGTGAAAAATATAGAAGTATTACCTGCTGTAACAAATGTAATAAAAATCCTGTGAACTTTTTTCATGTACTTGAATCCTATAAATGTAAGAAGTATGAATATCTTGGTGAAATTAACTTGTGGATAATTGTTGCAGCTACCTTCTTGTTGCTGGAACAAAATAGCCAACCAGAAGCAGTTCATTGGAGGAGAGGGTTTATTTCAGGCTCACAGTTTTGAGGGTAAATTTCATCATGGTGGCAAAAGAACGACAGAGTAGAGTTTTGGCATCCCATCTTGCACATCAACTGGGAGGTAGTGATAAGAGTGAGTGAGACCAAAAAACTAATGCTTGGCCTACGACACCCCAGTAACACACCTCCCACAAGGTTCACCTCTCAAGTTGCCACAAGCTGGGGATTGAGTACGAGGACTAATCACAAATACAAGGTTATGAGGGACTTTCCACATTCATGCTACCATAAGAATGTTCTCGGATACAAAGAACATGATATAAATATACTAAAATTTATGACTATTCTATCTCTTGACTATTATAGAAGACTCTGGACTTTGTATTTCTGTTGTTATTCTTGAGGGGGGAAAAGGTTTAAGTTTTATGGAATGTGCCTTCCTATAGTCCCTGCTTCATAGAAATCTGAGGCCGGAGGGCTGCTTAAGCCCACAAATTGGAGAACATATAGAAACTGTCTCAAACTATTGCAACAGCAAAAGTAGAGACTATATATGCATTAAGGTGATAGGAGATTAGAAGTCTGGTAAATGAATTACTCGAGGTTAATAAGTAATGTTTAAATCAAGGCAGGAGCTCACAGTGAAGAGAGAGCCTTCAGTCTTAGCAAAGATTTCAGACTTTTGAAAAGCATTAGCACGTGAAGACTTTGGAGACTCACAGATGAACTAAATGCATTTGGCATTAGGACATAGTCATGAGATTTTGAAGCCAGGGGTGGAATGTTGGTTTAAAACTGATGTATTTGAATGCCAAGTGGACAAGGAATGAACTTGTGCTGGTTAATCTTCATGGGTAATATGAATAAATTGGAATCACTTAGGAGACACACCTCTGAGTATGCCCTGGAGAACATTTCCAGAGAGGTTTGGCAGAAGAGAAAAGATCCACCTTGAATTTGAGTGACACCATCCCATGGACTGGGGCCCTGGTGTGGTTTGGAATAGAAAAGGGAAAAAGAATTAAGCCAACGAGCATCAGCAATTCCCTTTCTCTGTTTTGAGCAGTCCAAGATGCAAGTTCTCAGCACTGTGAACTCTGAGGTGCAGTCTCCATCACAATGGACTCCAGCCCCTGAAACTGTGAACTAAAATAAGCTCTCCCACACACACAGTGAAAAAGGCACCCTGGGCCCTGGCAGCCTCAGCAGCATCTGCCAACTTGTTTAGTTCTTAGCCCACAAAGTGAGACCATCTGAACCAGAACCCAGGGGCAGGATCTAGAAATTTGTGTTGTAGCAAATTCTCTATGTGAGTCTCATGTTCACTCAAGTTTGAGAAGCACTACCTGGCTTGGTTTTCATGCTAAAGGAGTGATGTGTGTCCACCAGGGGCACAGAAATTATTGCACTGAACTGAGAGATGCAGCCTCTTACTTTTTTTTTTTAATCATTCTGTGTTCATGCATTTGGTGAATTTTCTTTTACAGGATATAAGTTAACGTCTGTATTATAATGTAATTCCTATAGTTGTTAACAAACAATGGTTTGGTATGCAGTGATGTGTACATTTTGTAACACTAGGGCCAAAAATTTTACTTTCAAATATGGCTCCACAAATATGAGACAAGATAAATTTGTTTGAAAAAATGTAAAGAAGATATAGAAATGAAACAAGAGAGTTTATATTTTAAAATGTGGAGGAAAAGTAGAAGAGAGTCGGGAAAAGACTGGAAAAGACAGACTGTAGAGGCCGCCATGGTCATTGGTTGCTGGAATGGTGATGTAGAGGAATGAGGCAGTGGAGGGTATTGAACTTGGTAGATATTCTCCATCATTTGGACATTTTTTTTATTTTAGAACATTTTAATCATATTAACCTTCTTTTTTTTATTGTCCATAATGAGTTACATTGTTTAGTGGGCCAACCATGAGTTGTTATCCCCAATTCCCCGTTGCCCCCCTTTCCCATCCCCAGTCAGCTGGATATCCTCCTCCGTGGGCCATCTGTATCAGTCTTTGTGGTAGGGGACCATGGATAACCCAGTCTTCAGCCGGGTTCTCATGACCCAAGTGTGTTGTTACTAAGGGTTGCCAAGTCCCTGATATTCTCCCCCACCACGGCTCTCACAATCTCTCCACCCACTTCATTTGGACATTTTTATGTCAGTTCCTCTCAGGAAATGAGTTTTGATGTCCTGGGATGAAAAGAATTGCACCATAGAGCTTTGCTATTGGCTAATGCGTCTCTGGTCTATGTTCATACATGTCTTTGTGTGATTCCAAAAGATACATTGGACTATTTTTTAACATTTTATTATTTTCAAGGAGAGAGAGAGAGAGAGAGAGAGAGAGAGAGAGAAGGGGGAAGGGAGAATTGGCATTCTAGGGCTTCTAGCCACTCCAAACAAATTCCAGATGCATGCACCATTTTGTGCATCTGGCTTTATGTGGGTAGTGGGGAATCAAACTTGGTCGTTAGGCTTTGCAGGCAAGCTCTTTAAACACTGAGTCATCTCCCCAGCCCCAAATGGACTATTTTTAAAAGGAAGATTTTTATCATGATGCCCTCATGGTCAAAGACATTATCTTTTAATCTCTATTACTACCAGTTCTTTTCACTTTTATATTGACGATTTCCGTAAATGTCAATACTGTAGCATGATCGTGAGCCCCCTCACACCATGAGCTCCTCCCTCCTCCCCAATTCCCTCTCCATTGAATCCCTTCTTCTTTCAAACTATTCTACTTTTTCCCCCCATCTCTTCTATTTGTTATCATTTTTTCCTATTATGCAGGTCTTGTGTAAGAGCATCAGCCACTGTGAGGTCATGAATAGCACAGTAACTTTGTGTCTGAGACTATTGTAAACAGTCCTCCCCTTCCTTTGGCTCTTACATTCTTTCTACCACCTCTTCCACAATGGTCCCTGAGCCTTGGAGGGTGTGATAGAGATGTTTAATTTAGTGCTGAGCACTCCAACGTCACTTCTCAGCGCTTTTGTGAGCTTTAAGTCATCTCAGTGGTTACCACCATCTGAAAAGAGAAACTTTTCTAAGGAAGAGTAAAAATAACATTAATACATGGGTGTAAATAAAGTGTTTACATGGCAGTTTGGTGGGTATAACATATCCATTTAGCCAGACAACAGTGATAGATCCCTCCTAGGGTTTATGAGCTTTTCCCCAGGCCATGAGCTTTTCGTTAGGTCTTTAGTATCAGACAGGAATTCCCTTCCATGGAGTGTTCCTCAAGTCCAATCAGAGAGCAGTTGGTTTCCCCTATTACACACATGCCACTATTGCCCCAGTTAGTACATTTTGCCTGGTTGGCCAGCCATAAAGCTTGCAGGGTCCACTGCTGGTTAACACTCTTGATAACTTTTCTCTTCCAACAGGCTGCATAGGTCTTTCCAGCATCTTGACAGCTAGTCAATAGGGAGAAGACTTTCAGCTCAGCTCCATCTTGATTTTTCAATAACCTGCAGCCCAAGAAGGCATTGTCTTCAGCAATAGGATCTTACTATATAGTTCTGGGCAGCTAAGAGCCTTGGCAATAACCTGGAATGTTTTGGGAGCATCAGAGGCCTCCCTGGCCAACAACTTGCTAGAAGGTGTCCCACCCCAGGCACTGATATTTTTCTAGTAACAATCTATGGCTTCTGGGCACAATGTTACCAACCTCCACAAGATACTTCCACCAAAACTCTTTTTTTGCGTATATAGTATTAGCTAGTGAAGGAGTAGTTTTACACATGGCTTATTCATAAATCTTAAATTTTGATTGAACTTCCTTCCACCCCTTCTCTCCTTCATCCCTCCCATTATGCCATCCCTTCCCCCAATATTCTGCACCTCTACTTACACTATTTCTTCCCCTTAAACCCTCCCCTCTCTTCATTAACCCTTTCTTCCTTCCTGGTCTCTACTACTGATTTTTTTATTCCAACTCACATACAAATTTAAACATTTGAAGCTAGGAACCATGTATGGAAGAAAACTTGACTTTCTGAGTCTGGGTTACCTTGCATAGTATGATCTTTTCCAGATCCATCCATTTGCCTGCAAATTCCATAATTTTATTTTTCTTTACAGCTGAATAAAATTCCCTTGTACCACATCTTCAGTATCCTTCCTTCAGTTGAAGGGTATCTAGGCTGCATCCATTTCCTAGTTATTGTGTGTAGAGCACCAATAAACATGAAAGAGCCAGTATTTCTGAAGTAGTGAGTAGTGTCTTTAGGGTGTATGCCAAGGAGTGGTATAGCTGGGTCTAAGTATAAATCTATTGTTGGCTTTCTCATGAACATCCACACTGATTCCCACAATGGCTGTACTAGTTTTCTTAGTTCTTTGTAAATCTTTGATGTTAATCCTCTGTCAGATGTAGAGCTGGCAACAATTTTCTCGCATTCTGTAGGCTACCTCTCTGCTCTATTTACAATGTCCTTTGGTGTATAAAACCTTTTTAATTTCATGATGTCCCAGTGGTTAATTGTCTTACTCCATGAGTTCCTGGGGTTCTATTAAGAAAGTCCTTGCCTATGCCTGTATGTGCCTTTATATTGTATTTCCTCTACTTTCCCCCTAGCAGTTTCAGATATGATATTAAGATCTTTTTATTTTAAAAATATACTTATTTGTATGCAGAGAGAAAAAGAGTGGAGACAGAAAGAGAGAGAGAGAGAGAGAGAGAGAGAGAGAGAGAATGTACATGCTAGGACCTCTAGCCACTGCTAACAAACTCAAATGCATGTGCCACTTTGTACATCTGGCTTTACTCGGGTACTGGGAAATTGACCCCAGGTCATTAAACTTTGTAGGCAAGCACCTTTGATATTAAGATCTTTGATCCACTTGTACTTGATTGCTACTAGTTCTACATTGATGGTTGGTTGAGTGCTCTTTGGTATCTCATCAATAATCTCTTCTTCTAATTGACATTGCACATCCAGCAGAAGAGTTTTTGTGGTTGTCATTCTTTAAAAGCCTGGGATTTCAACACTCCATTACATAAGTGTGGCCTCTCTCAGCCTTTAAGAGGAAGGAAACTCTGTCACATGCTGCAACATGGATGACATTTGATGGTATTGTATTAAGTGGAATAAGCAAAACACAAAACTGATAAATACTGTGTAATTCCACTTACATGAGGCACCTAAGTTAAATTAATAGGAAAATTAAGTAGAAGATATTTACCAGGGGATGAATGAAAGCTGTAATATGATTTTAGGTACATGCATTTCAATTGAAAACTTCCCAGAGGCAAATTTCAGTGGTACTGTCTTCCTTGTCTCCTTCTAGCTTCTGGTGATAACCACAAAAACGAGGTGCTTTGGGTCCCGTGGCTGCATCCTTCCATCTCATGTTCTTCCTGGATGTCTTTGTGTTTGTCTCTGCATCCAAATTTCCCTCTGCTTATAAGGACACTTGTCATACTGTATTAGGGCTGTTTCTATTCCACTTTGACATCATCGTAACTAATTATATTTGTAGCAGCCCTGTTTTGAAATAAGGTGACATTCTGAGTTCCTAAGGAGTGGAACTTCAACATCTTTTCTGGGACAATAATTCAATTCATAATAAAAGCATTAGTCATGAAGGAAAAATTGAGCATATCAAATAAAAAATGAACAAGTTATTTGTCCTGTAAAATGCATCATATAAAAACTACTATGAAAAAAGAGATTAATGGCTAACACCTACAATCCCAGGAGTCAGGGGCTGAGGCAAGAGGATTGCTGAAAGTTTGAAGCCATCCTAGGCTACATGGTGAGTTCTAGGTCATCTTGGGCTACAGTGTGAGGTCCTGTCTCAAAAGAAGGAGGGGAAGGGCTGGAGAAATGGCTCAATGGTTAAGACACTTGACTGCAAAGCCAAACAGCCTGGGTTCAAATCCCCAGTACCCACATAAAGTCAAAAGCACAAAGTGGCACATGCATCTGGAGTTTGTTTGCAGTGGCTAGAGGCCCTGTGTGCACATTCTCTCTGTCTGTCTCTCTTCCCTCTATGCTTGCAAATAAATAAATAAATAAATAAATAAATAAATAAATAAATAAATAATTTTTAAAGGAGGGAAATGGAGAGTAAATGTGCTAAAAATATATTGGGAGGGGCTAGGCACAGTGGTAAACATCTTTAATCCCAGCACTTGGGAGACAGAGGTAGGAGGATTGCCATGAGTTCAAGACCAGCATAGGCTACAGAGTGAGTTACAGATTAATCAACCTGTATGAGGGTGAGACCCTGCATGGGGAAAAAGATATTAGAATATATATATCCTAATATATATAGTGTGTTCATATATTAACATATGCTAATAAAAAGAATATAAGTAAATAAGTAATGTTTAAGAATAAAGGAAAGAGGAAAGGAGAGGGAAGAAGAAGGGAGAGGAGGGAGCAGAGGGGAGAAAAGAAAAGAAGAAGAAAACAAGAAAAAGAGAAAGATTAAAAGTCATTTCCCAATTTCAGTAATTGTAGCACTACAGGACAAATGTGTGTGAGCACATTCAAACAGAAGCAATATCCTTTTACCATTATATCATTTTTATTTAAAAATTATATAGGCTATCTTTTCAGTACAAAAATAGAATAAAAATCATTTCAAACTTTGAAAATATCTCCAATATTACTTCTCATTTATTTTCTCTATATGGTTATTTATTAATTTTATCATTAATTCATTAATATATTATATTATATATTATATCATTCGTTAATATATTTTGCATTTTGCTGAATGGATATAGTGGCAGACAAGACCAAATATTTTCTGATATTATAATGCTGTAATGGGGCACATGCTGTAAATCCACTCAATTGGGAGGCTGAGGCAGGAGGATTTCCAGATTGACATCAACCTGGGATTCATAGTGAGAGACATCCTGTCTCCAGAACAAAAAATAAACAAATAAGGTGAAGCTGGTTTTGGTTCGTGATTATGGAGGTTCAAGACATGTTCTGGTGAGCACACTGGCCTGAGTCTCTGGTGACGACAGCACATGGAGGTATGAATGCACGTCAAAGTGATCATCCACACCTTGAGCCAGGTAAGATAAGGAGAGAGATTGGGATCCAAAAATCCTTTTTGTGGGAACACCCACAAAGACCTAAGAGACTCCCCCTGTGCCCCACCTGGTAAAGGCCCACAGTAACTCCCCAAACTCTGACAACCAATCCTTTACATATGATCCTTTGGAAATATTCACCCAAGCCATAGCACACATTTAAATGGATGGTCATGCACATGTGCCACAATGTTGTGTTTAGGAACAGCCATTAGATAATTATGCCAACTATTTCCCACAATTTGTTACATATGAGAATGAAATGTATGTTATGGTTCTGTAAGATAAAAATAATGAATGTTCTTCAGGCAGAGTTGAAATAAATGATGCTACTTGTATTAGTTACTAGTGGCTAAAACAAATTACCCAAATGCAAGCAACAGAAGGAAGGGAGGGAGGGAGGGAAGGAAGGAGGGAGGGAAGGCTTATTTTGGCCCACAGTTTAAGGTACTGTCCATCGTGGTGGGGAAGGCAGGCGGCAGATGCTATAGGCAACTGGTTCCATTGCATCCAGTCAGCAAGCAGCAAGTGATGAAAGCTACCTTTCAAGTTTTATGCAGTTCAAAATGGCCATCTCACAGAATGGTGCTGCCCACAGTTTGGCTGGGTCTCCCCACCTCAGCTCAAATAACCTAATCTATAAAGTCCGTCACTGACATGAGTGCCCAAAGATCTATTTCCATGACGAATATAGCTCCTGTCAAATTGATAACTGAAGTTAACTGTCCTAAGATATATACATATATATAGATAGATACATACATACATACATATACATATATATACACATTTGGTGGAGGGAAGGGAAATGACACTTATTTGGTTCTCTTCAGATGACTTTCCTGTGTTCTCATTTCATCTGTTACTAATATGAGGCCAAATTTTGTGATTTCTCATTAGCTCATCACTTATTATAAAGTCCTTTAAAAAATATAACCAGTGTGTTTGACTGATCTGACTATTGGAATATAGCACAGACATTCATAACCAGCTCCTGTGAGTTCCTTGTTCACCAAACATAACTTTCTAATTTATTGTATTAAATGAAGTAGCACTTTGAGTGCAAGATTGTTTATATATATATAATTCAGGTGTGTTAGCTTTCTGTTAACTATGAACAAAATATCTGAGAGAACACATTAAATGGGGAGTTACTTATTTTAGCTCACAGACCAAGAAGTTTCAGACCAGAATCCTTGGCTCTCTTGACTCTGGACCAATGGCGAGAGGAGAAGGTGGCAGAAACTATTCACCTCATGGTGGACAGGAAATGCACAGAGGGAAAGGGGACAAAGCAAACCCCCAGTGATCTAGCTCTTCCAGTTAGGCTCCAACTCTTAAAGTCTCTCTGCTAGCTGGACACTATGAATCTGTAGGAAGATGCTTCTTATTCAAGCCATAGCAATATGCCCCTGGCACTCCCAAGTTCACAATCATCTCATAACACAATCCTCAAGGATTCCCAAGGTCTTAATGGGTTCAGCATTGCTCAAAAGTTCAAGTTTAAATTCTCCCCAGAGACTCAAGGCAAACTATTTGGTTTGAAGCCACTAAAATGCAAGTTACATACTACCAACATACAATGACATACAGCAAAGATTTCTATTCAAAGAAGGGAGAAATGGGGACTGGGGATGTAGCCCAGGTAGGAGAGTGCTTGCCTAGCATGCATAAAGCCCTGGGCTTGATCCCAAGCACTTTAAAAACCAGGCATAGTGATGTACATTAATAAGGAAAATGACACCTCCACTTGTGAGATGGAGGCAGGAGGATGGGGAGTTCAAGGTCCTTCTCAGCTATATATTGAGTTTGAGCTCAGCCGAGGATACATGAGATCCTGTCTCAAAAACAAAACAATCATTAAACCTAATTTTTAAAAGGAGAAATAGGAGTATAGAAAGGAGGGATGGGGACCAAAACTCAGCAGGACAAGAGCTCCTAGAACTACATGTGAATTCAAAGCACATCTAGGCTCCAGCAGGCTTGGGTGTCCCTGTCTCTGATGGCTTCTCTCTTGGGTTGACTCTGTCTATTGCCTGGATTTTTTTGTGCATAGTCTGGGAAAAATACAGACTCAAATCCTCAAGGACATTCTCCCAATGAGACTAGATTAACCTTCCACAGTGAAATCAACTCCCAATAGTCTATTCAAAGTTTGAACCCTTCAGTGGGTTAACCCATGCATTAGGTCAGAGTCCTCATGGACATATCGTCTTTAGACATGTCCTGGCAGACACACTCTGAGATCTGTTTTACAAATCTCCACTCTATCGAGTTGTCAATCAGGATTAACCATCAGAATGTTAAGGTAACACAAAGCTAACTTTTTGAGAATGGGTCACCATTCTTTCTCAAGAGTATCTAAAGTTTTGCTTCTCTGAGCCACTTTAGACAAAGACGAATTGTCTTGGGCCACAGATTACATTTTAGAGGCATCCAACCTGCAACCTATAAGTTATGAGAATATCAGTTAAGTTTACAATTTTGTATGGGGCCACATTCATGGTGATTCAGGATGATAAAGACATAAAATGTTCATTGTTGCATAAATGTAAATCTTCCAGATTTCTTTAAATAAATATCAGATTGAGCCTTAAAAGGCCTTTTGGCAATTTCTCTTTTTTTTTTCAGAATAAAGTGAGTCACTTTCAGAAGCACTGAAGTGTGCATTAGAGAGGCTGTTCCACTCAGGTTGCAGTTCTCTGTCATACTTGTCACAATCTTATGAGATTTCCTCCACCAGGTTCCATCTTCCATAATCTATTCAACCTAAAAGATGAAGGGGCATCTTGAACATATTATTTCATCCTTGTAGGCCATTTAGCCAACTAAAAAGGCCCCGAAAAAACTGGCTTCTTGGTCCAAGTCAACCAACTTGTCATTCGTCACAGAGACAAAAATTTTGTCATTTTCCTTAAGCTGAAACAGCCCCCCTTGATAGATAGAGTAGAGTCCATATTTGGAGTCCTTGGACCAACAGCTATTCCTCGCACTCTTCATCAGCATGATGGGGTCAGGATAGCTTGTGGACTTGTAGATGTATTGCACCAGTTGTTTGTTTTTCCCTCTGTTTTCATCTTCTTCTTGAAATCGGAAGTACGTCTGGGAATAGATATAATAAACCCCTGCTTCCTGGATAACCAGCTCTCCTTTTCTCAAGTGCAACTTGTCGAGAAAGGAATGTTCTTTCCTGGAAGATTCCCAGGATTCTATCTTCTGGCCCAGGGGCTTTCCATTCTCTGATTCTGCAAGAAGATTAGAGAGAGGTTCACAGGAGGAAGTTTATAGCAAAGTGATGGATACCCTGGCAGCCTTGCTCACCCTATATTTTTATTGGACTTGCAAAGAGTTCAATCAAATATCAACCTTCCTGCCCTGTTAATCTTAGATAGATTGTCCATTAAAATTACATAATTTTGACCTGCCATTCTTGGGAGGATAGAGCAGGGGGGTTGCTTTGAGTTCAAGACTAGCCTAGACTACTTAGTGAGTCTCAAATGAAGTCCTTATAAACTAGTTCATTTTCATGATTGGTATAAAATTTAACTTTAGAAAACAGTCTAAAAGGCTGAGGAGATATCTCAGTGGGTAAAGCACTCACCATTCAAGACTGAGTCCCCAAGTTCAATCCCCAAACCCCACATGAAAGCTCACAGAGACTGAAGCAGAGACGAGAGCAGCAAAGCAAGATTCCAGACAGAGGAGCATTCCTCAGATGACATGAAAAGGTAAGATCCAACCTACAAGTTGTCCTCTGACCTCCACACACACCATGAGACACGTGTGTGTGAGTACGCATGCGCGTGCACACACATACACACACACACACACAGAAGACAAAAAACAGCCTAAAACAATGATCAGCTTCATTGATGAATAGAAAAAAAGTAACATTGTGATAAGTACCTTGCTTGTGGGAAGAGCATATCCATTTTTAAAACATGAGTTCAGGAATACCCAAAAGCAAATCTCCCAGAAAAAAACAAATCTGAATAACTTCCTGGAAAACAACCTTTTTGATTCATTAAATGATGTCTGAAATTTCTTCAGTCTGGGACCAAGCCCTTCATAACAATAGTAATAGTAGAATATTATTATAGCATTACTATTAATAATAGGCCAGACAATTTGCATGTGTTATTTTTCATCTTCATCACTTTATGAACGGAAGTTCCACATGCCTTAAATAATATTCTCTAAGCATATATGTATGTATGATGGCTTGAATATGAAATGGCTTCCCATGTTGGGGGTTAGGTTGCCAATTGGTGGTACATGATGAGATCCTGAGGGCCCTGACTTAGTGAATGGGTCAATTCCTAATGGTATTATATTGATAGGTGAATAGTGGGAGGTAAAGCCTACTTGGAGGAAGAGTATCACTGGGTCATATTCTTGTAGCTGTATCACAGAGCCATATCTCCTCCTGGTCCCTTCCTGGATTCCCCTGTTCTTTATTCTGCTATGCCCCCCCTCTGCCATGATGCCTCTGAAAGCATGACAAAATAAATCCTTCTGCCTTCATAGTGGTCACAACAGGGATTTTGGTCACAGCAAGACAAGAGTAACTAATATACTAGGTGAGGAGGAACTGGAATTCCAGTGAGTCTTTTTCTCGGCAGATTCATGCACTCTATTACAGCGTGACATTGAGACTCGCCATACTACAGAGAAAAATGAGACACAGATTTGGTGAATGGTGTAAGTGAACAGTGTCATATGCTGTCAATTTCCTGTAGTGCAACACGATAGCAGCCAGTAGAGGCACTTAGTGATTCACAGTGAAAGTCGGTGGGGGATTCGAACCTTGGAAGGGAGAAGTCAGTGCAACTGCAAAGGAAAGGGCAAAGTAATGGAAGAGAGAAACACAGAGGGAGAATATTACTTTAAAGAAGAGGGTTAGGGAGGTAGATCAGTGGGTAACGTGCTTACATTGTAAGCATGAGGATCTGAGTTCGATCCCCAGAATGTGGGTCATAACAGTAGGCACCTGTACTCCGAGAGCTAGGGAGGTGGAGACAGGAGGACCCCTGAAGCTTGCTGGCTGACAAGTCTAACCTAACTGTGAGCTCCGGGCCATAGGAGGTAGATGTTGTGCTTGAGGATGACCTCTGAGTTTGGCTTCCATGTGTGCATGCACAGACATGCATCTGCAAACCTAAATACATACCAACATACACCACCACACACACGCATGCACACACGCAACAAGAGCTAAAAAGGAAGAGGAGGAGGAGAAGAGGAGGAAGAAACAAATCCGGGGTGGTGGTGCATGCTTATAATCCCAGCACTTGGAAGAGTGAGGCAGGCAGATCTGGAGTTCAAGTCCAGCCAAGCCTACACGAGTCCCTTTCTGAGAAGATGAAGAATTAGCAGTGTGAGGAGGAGAAAGAGTTAAAGGAGACCCAAATGGGAGCCAGGGGGCTTCAAAGCCAAAGTTCTCCCACTTTACACCTTTCCCAAGGAAATCTAAGCTAGAATGTACTTGGTATCCATCACTACAGTGGCAATAATATTGGACTGGGCACAGCATTCTCAGAGTCCTGCAGAGTATGTGATCTGGGTGGCTTTAGGGTCATTCGAAGCAACATCAGAACAGACTGGTGATGAGTATGTCATGAAACTTTTTCTTTCACAAAACTTGTTTAAAATAAATATACTAAATAAGCAAATTATTTGGAATATTTCTTATAGGGCTTCATGCATGCTAGGCAGGTGCCCTACCACTGAGGTCCGTCCCCAGCCTCAGATCAGATCTGTGTCTTACCATTGGAGGCACTGCTTGTCCTATGCGTCCCCGTTATGTGAGCCGCCACTCTGTTGTATCTTGGTAGGGCAGAAATACTTTCATATTTTTCTAAAAATAAAACATGTCAGGGGATCATCAGAACTTGTCAGAATCGTCCTGAAATATATCACACTTCACAGCTATTGATAATAAAAATCTATCAGTACACAGGGCTTCCAAAATTGTCCAATGACTTCCTGAAAACAGTCCCATGTCTAACTATGATGATAAATCTTCAACTTATGCTCAATTTGAAAAACGCTTTGATGAAGAGAATAACAGTAACATTGATTATAATGTATCAACACCATAGAGGGAAGGTTCAAATAGAATCTAACAAAGTGAAGGCTCTAGTCCATTCAAAAAACACTGTAGACTTGAGGTGAGGGACATGGCTCAGGGGCTAAAGACACTTGCTCTTCAAGCATGCAAACCAGAGTTCAATTCCCCAGCACTCACTTAAAGCCAGAAGCAAAAGTGGTTCATGAGTCTGTAACCCCGATGTGTCTCTGGCCAAGGGAGGGGGCGTGAGGAGAATCCCATAGCTAACCCAGCCTCCCAGCAGCAAACTGCAAGACAAGCAGTGTCTCAAACAAGGTGAAGGAGAGGATGAATGAACACTGCAGGATGCCCTCTGACCTTCATATATGCACTGTGCACAGTGCATCCATGCATAAACATATCAATGAGATGGTGTGTCATATTGGGGGTCTTCAAATGCACACCCCAAACCTGAGTTCTTACATCGTTTCCTTAAAGAATTAAAATAAGACTAAGGATAATTGTTAAACTATTATCTTTATTCAGAAGTCAGGAGGGAGGAGCAGAAGTCCATGGACCAAGGAAGATGGAGTAGGTGCTCCCACTTGGTCTAAGGGCTCATGTAAAAATGCATGGACCTTGGGGAAAGGGACTATGTAAAGTCCATGATCTAGGGGGAAACAAAAATATCCTTCCCTACTTTTCCCATATTTCCACCCTGGCACAAAGCTGCCAGGGAGGAAAGGACAAAACTTTACCAGTGGTGAAAACCCCAGATGCTCAGAGATAAACAGCCCAAGGGCCAGAAAGAGGCAAAAGCCCACCAAAAACTTTGTGAGCAGCCAGGCTTTTTATTTTGAATCTGAGGCTGGATCCAGAAGAATCCAGCTCACCTGGGTGCAGCATCCAGAAGGGGCTGAGCTTGAACGCCTGCACCTGTTGCAGCAAAGCAAATAGCCAGGTTTGTTTCTGCTCCACCCAGCAGACAGGAATCAAGATCAATATCTCCTATGGGCCTTTCTGTCCAACTGCCTCTTCCTAATGCTACCAACTCCATTTCATCATTGTACACAAATATACATATTCACACACACAAAATCCATTAAAAAAACTTAACAGCTACTTAAAACCTGTAAACTTATAAACTTGCTGAGTGATGTAAGGTCAGCTATTGGCAAATTTCTACTGTGAACTCTATGTTGAAAAAACTGGATTGGTGCAAATTTCTATCATTTCAATCATCTTGTTCTCTTTGTTATCTACTATAGACTCTGAAGAATTAGCAATGATAATAATTGTGTATGGGGCTGGAGAGATAGCTCAGTGTTGGGTGCTTACCTGAAAAGCCTATGCTTATATTCCTCCCTGCTCTCTCTGCTTGCAAATAAAATATTTTTAAAAATTTGTCTAGAAATGCTACAAATTTGAGGCCTCTTCCTCTCCCACCCAAGACACAGGAATGGGCACACTGGTTACTGATATTTGGCAATGTGCATGTAAGTTCTGACTCACTACATCACAGTAAACAAATACAATTATTGGCACTACCCAAAGCACTGTAGAGCAACCTGAAGAAAATACAAGTCCAATAAAATACTCTCTTGTAAAACTTACCTTAAATTTGCCAGCTCTGTTTACATTGGTTAAGATGAATTGTATTCTATTAGCAAACAAAAATTGGCTGGGGCAAGTCATTATGATACACTGTACAGAGCTAACCCTCATTTCCACTAATTGAGCCATATATACATATATATATATGACTCTATATATTTGTTTTCCCCTAGGCCCATATATATATGTATATATATGGAGAGAGTTCTAGCTTTAGCATATTGCTGCTAAAGCAAGCATATAAATTATAAATTATTAAGGGTCAATGGATGTTTATAGGATACTAGAGACTAAATGTGACATGGAGATGCATAGTCAATTACATGTTAAGCACAGGTTGTTCAGATATCAAGGTTTCTGTGTCCATTCACCTTTAACCTTGACTGTTAAATAATTCATGACTTGCCTGCTCCTAACCCTTAGTACTTTATTTTTAATATCCAACTCTGGAATCCAATTTGCATTTGAGATAGTTGCAAAGATACAGGAAAGTCAAATTTAGAAAGCATTTTTTTCTCCTTTAAAATTTTTTCATGGTATACGCTCATTGTACTTAGTACCTTGTTAAAAAAGGAAACTTTCACACAAGTATACACTATCTACTGAGATACTGAGCCACCCCCCACATGCCTAAATTCCTTTCTTTCTCTTCTCCTCCCATTAGTTCCCTTTGTTTTCCTAGACAATTTCACTTCTAATTTCATATCATCTACATATATATTATTTCATGTGACTATATAAAATCTAGGAACCACAAATGAGAGAAAACATATATTTATCTTTCTGTGAATGGCTTAATTCACTTAACAGGATTATCTCTAGTTGTATCCATGTTCTTGCAAATGACATAACTTTGTTTTTCTTTATTTCTGAAAAAAAAATCCATTACATATATAAATGATATTTTCTTGATCTGTTTCTCTGATGTTGGACTGTTAGGTTGGTTCCACAACTTAGCTATTGTGATTAGTGCTGCAGTCAACAGTGATGGGCAAGTGCCTCTGTGATACACTAGCTTGTGATCCTTTGGGTAAATATTTAGGAGTGGAATAGATGAGTATGGTAGATCTCTTTTTAGTTTTCTGAGGAACCACCATATTGATGTCCACAGTGGCTGGACTAGTTTACATTTCCACCAGAGGGTATAAGGGTTTCCCTCTCATCCACATCCTTGCCAGCAGCTGCTATTACTTGCTTTCTTTTTATTATTTATTTATTTATTTATTTATTTATTTATTTATTTTATTACTTGCTTTCTTAATGACAACAATTGTGACTGGGCTCAGATGAACTCAATGAAGTTTTTAAAAATATATTTGTGTGTGTGTGTGTGTGTGTGTGTGTGTGTGTGTGTGTGTGTGTGGGCATGTCAGGGCCTCTTGCCACTACAAACAGAATAACCGACTCATGTCACTTTGGGGTCCGGCTTTACTTGGCAGCGGGGAGCTGGAAAATTTAAATTTAATTAGGGCTGGAAGGTTTTACAGGCAAGCACCTTTAACCACGGAACTGTCTCTCCAGCCCCTCCTTCAATGTAGTTTCAATTTGAAGTTTTCTGATAGCTATTGATGTTGAATGATATTTCATACATTTATTGGCCATGTATATTTCATCTTTAATTGTTGTCTTAGCAGTTCCTTAGCCCCTTTGTTGGCTGGGTTGGTTGATTCCATACTGTTTATTTTTTAATGTTGTTTTTCTTTTTATATTCTAGACCTAAAGCCTCTGTCAAATGTGTAGCAAAGATTTCATCCTAGTCTGTAGGCTGCCTTTTCACTCAATTAACTGTTATATTTTTTAATATATTTTATTTAGTTAGTTAGGGATGACAGAGGGAGACAGAGAGTGAGAATGAGAATGCTCTAGACGCATGTGCCACTTTGTGCAGCCAGCTTTACTTGGGTATGGAGGAATCAAACCTGGGCAGTCAGGCTTTGCAAGCAAGTGCTTTTAACCACTGATCCATCTCTCCAGTCCCTGTATCTTTTGGTGTGCAGAGATTTTTGAATTTCATTGGATCCCATTTGGCAATTGTTAGGAAATAATGCCTAAGTGACTAGAATCCTATTTAGAGTCCTTTCCTATACCTATTTCTTAAAATGTTTTCTATCCATATTCTTCTAACAGTTTCAGAGTTTCAGTTTTTATATTAAGGAATGCAATCCATTTGGAGTTGATTTTTTACAGGGTGAGAGATAGGAATCTAGTTTCATTTTTATGTGTTTATATTCAGTTGTCCAAGCATCATTTGTTGAAGAGACACTTTTTACAATGAGTATATTTGGCAAACTTCACCTGGCTATGTCTCTGTGGGTTTATATCTGGGTTCTCTAGAGTATTTCAATGATCAATTGTGTCTATTTTCATACCAGTACCATACTGCTTTTACAACTATGACTCTGTAGCATAACTTGAAATCAGATATGGTGATATGATACTTCTAACATTATTCTTTTTGCCTAGAATTGCTTTAGCTCTCTGGGGTCTTTTGTGTTTCAAAATGAATCTTGCTTTTTTTTTCTATTTGTGTAAAGAGTGGTGTTCGAATTCAGTGGGGATTGTATTGAATCTATAGATTGCTTTTGGTAAGACAACCATTTCCACAACATTAATATTTTCAATCCATGAGCAGAAAAGATGGGTAACTTGGGAGATCTTATCTGCTATACTTACTGTCAAGTTTCAGAAAAGAGCTAAGATGGTTAATTGATAACATATTAATTAGTAAAGTAAAACAATTAAAAAAGATATTGAAATAAAATTAAAATAAATATGAAAGAAAATCAGATTAAGAAGGCATGAAGTTCTCACCATAGGTTTTTTTATGTATTTACTTATATGTTTGTATGTGAGAGAGAAAATGTAAGGGCCTCTTGGCACATCTGGCTTTACATGGATATTGGAAAATTTTACCTGGACCAGCAGGCTTCGCAAGCAAGCGCCTTTAACCACTGAGCCATCTCCTCAGCCCCAGACCATAGATTTTTAGCTTTCCAGCTATCAGTGAAGAGAATTAAAATCAATAAGAGACCACAGGCGGAAGGTCCGAGATGGGATGTGTGGATGCGAGGAGACAGAAAGAGACTGGAGAGCTGTTCAGCTTATCATGATGTTGGCAGCAGCAAGAAAAATAACAACAAAACATCACTACCTTGAGCTGCAGGGACGGCTTCTTCGAAGGTCCTCGAAATCATCTGTAAGTAATACTGAATAAAGTTTGTTAACATCCCAAAAATTTTTAACAGAATGCAGCATGTCCTTAGCTCCTCTTGCTAATATCTGACAGGACATTTCTACAAGGATCACCATCTAAAAAGCTTTATGAATTCACCCACTATGACTCAAGGGAAATTTGCAGAAGAGGGGGTGGAAAGAATGTAAGAGTCATGGGGGGGAGAATAACTAATGCATAAAAGGGAATTCCATCATGGATTCACTGGCTTTATCTAAGAGCCTGTGATACTGAGCATATTGTTGTGTGTGTATACATTTTTAATATATACAATTTTAAGCCAATAAAACATTTAAAAATGAGAAAAAGAATAAATGGAATATTTTTTTAAAAAAAAAGCTTTATCTTTTCTGAGCATAGCTTTTATATGGGGTGAGAAAGCTGTGGGCTAATGAGAGCTGTTCTCCTCAATGATCAAGGGATGGGCTAAAAGTCTTGTTTCTGGGTGAAGGCTTTGAAAAGTCATTCTTGGAACAGCACAGGAGGAAGGAGCCATCTGCAGAGTTAGGTCAGTCATGTCCCCCAGTTCTCCTTGAAGCTCATCACACACATGCCACATCACTGTCTGTGTGGGGCATGTGTGTGGCTGGAAGTTTGGGTGTAGATCTTAGCATTAGGATGTCGGGCACAGTTCTGCTTTCCTATAATGCCTGTGACACACACAGTCCAGGAATGTCCTGCTGGCCACCCCGTGCCATTCTCTACTTCTGAGAATGCTAAGTCCACAGTCAATGTAAAGATATCAAATTCCCATACCTTGCTAACATCTAGCATCCCCCTCTTTGGACTAACCAATGGAAAGAGCTTGTACCAAAGGGGAAAGCAGTCTTCCTATTCAGAGAGCAGACTCTGAAGTTTTGTTTTTTCATGGTTTCTGAGTCGTTCCTGGAGGCTTAGGCTACCACTGCCCCATCACTAGAAATGCCAGAAATGTTCTTGTTCTGTACCCTCACTCCAAAGTAGAAGCTCTCTGCTTCTCCCCCTGCCACAGTGACCTGGGGTGGGTGGGGGTGGGGTGACTGGAGTCCCATGGGCTCTGTGGAAGGGAAGGGGAGCAAGTATGGAACTGATCACATCCCTCGGTTTCTCTGTCTGTTCCTCTTTCTCGCTCTTCTTCCTTTCTTCTCTCATTCTCAGACAGAAAGGAAAGTAGGGAAAGGGAGGGGGAAGGGAGGAAGAGAAGAAGGAAAGGAGAAAGGGATGGAGGTTGGAAGGGAAAGGAGGAACGAGGGAAGGAGGGAGGGAGGGAGGATAATTCTGACAGCTTGGGAGGTAGAAGAGAAGCTCCAAACACAGCCAGATATCAGAATCAAGTGTGTCCAATGATAGCTCTTCGAGACTGATCAAGCTACTTAACTGAGTTGAACTTCAATTTCTTCTTCTATTTTAAAATGGGCATGTCGAAGCCCCAGTTGCCTAATGGATAAGGCATTGGCCTCCTAAAATGGGCATGCCTGTAAGAGTGGAAAAATAGTTTCTTCCTGGGTGAGCTGCTCTGAGGATTTAACAGGATCCTATACAAAATGGGCAGGTGCTTGTAGAAAGCAGAATATTTAATGTGCCTGAGTAGAATGCAGAAGTCTTTCCCTGCCCCACCCCACAGGAACACGCACACTCATATGAACACACAAACACACACACACACACACACACACACACACACACACACACTTACATGATCGGGTTCCCTCCATGGCCTCTGTCTAATGTAGTTGGACACTATGTGAGACTGCACAAAGTGACACGTTAAGATCCATCCCTATGAACATGGCGGGGCCCAGCAAGCATTCAGCACACTCCAGTCTCAGGACCCTGACCCTAGTTGAGTGGCTCCCTAATGTCTGCTCCAACCACAGGGGGTCTGTGTCTGAGGCTCTCCAGGAGCTTGCAAAGCCCAGGCTCTCCCTAGTCCTCCTCTGCCTTCACCCTCACAGCTGCTGCTTCCATAAAGCTATGGCCATGGCACCCAGCCAGGAGCCCACTTCCAGGAAGGCCACTGAGCAGGTGTGTTCTGGAATGCACAGGTGCCAGTCCAACCCACTTCTCATAGAAAGAACATCCCTCTGGTCTGAACAGGGGCTGCTCAAGGTTTCCACCTGAACCCTGCCCACCAGTGTAGCACAGCTCCTCTGTATGGAACAAACCCAGTAGCACACAATGGACTCCCAAGCAGGTCTGACTCTCTCTCTCTCTCTCAATCTCTCTCTCTCTCTCTCTCTCTCTCTCTCTCTCTCTCTCTCTCTCTCTCTCCTCCCATCCTGGAGTTCCTCACTGTGCTCTTAAACAAGGATGGCATCTATGGGGTTTCTTAGTTTACAGAGTATTTTTAATATCCCTGCCTTCATCTGACCTTTTCAGGAAGGAGCGAGACAAATATTTCTAAATGCCATCTTACCAAGAAGGAAGCAGGCAGATAAAAAGTTGATTTGGTTTGATCTACAAGTAAAATTAGTTAACCCCATTCAGGAAAATTAACTGTTAGCTAACACAACTTGCCTGAGAGAGATCTTCAAGCAACTTGCATGAATGGATACATTTTTTAAAAAAACTTTTCATTGACAGCTTCCATAATTATAGACAATAAGCTATGATAATTCCTCCCCATATCCACACTCCCCCTCTCAAATCCACACTCCATCATATCCCCTCTTCCTCTTAATTAGTCTCCATTGTGTTTCAGTGTCATCTTCTTCGGCTATGGGAGTCTTGTGCAGGTGGTGTCAAGCACTGCAAAGTCATGGATATCAAGGAGATTCTGTGTCTGGAAGGTTGCATTGTAAGCAGTCCTACCCTTCCTTTGGCTCTTACTGTTTTCCACCACTTCTTCTGCAATACATACATTTTTAGGTACATTTTTATAACATGTCATTGGTTTTAACAACTAACTGAGGTAACATCACTTTTGATTTTTCAAAGTCACTACCTTCTATCGTCTCCCTTTCCCCTTTCTTTATCTCTACACGCATACAAAATAAATATGTGTTGAATTTCAGAGATCAACAATGTAGGAAAAATATAAAACAGCATTGTTTGGCCTCTTCTGTCTTCTGATTGAAAATAAAAATCACATATCCTTTATTACTGGGCAGCCTTGAACACGGACCTCGTCTGTGTGTTAGTTTTAAGAAAGTAAGATAAGGAGGGTAGCAAACTAGGGACTTCACTAGGTTTTCATAGTTGTGTGAATTTGGGAGAAATCACTTTTTTATTGTCCATAATGAGTTACAATACTTAATGGGCAAACAATAAGTTGTTATTCCCTGTTCCCCAATGCCCTTCTTCCCCATCCCCGATCAGCTGTATATCCTCCTCCTTGGGTAGTCTGGATCAGTCCTTGGGGCAGGGGACCATGGACAGCCTAGGGTCACTTAAGCAGTAGGCCTCGGTTTCTTTATTAGTAAGGTTCAGAGTCAAGGCTTGATTATCTGGAAATTCCTTTTCTTCTCACCTCTCCCACCTGCTGGTGAGATCACCTACCTTTCTAAGAAGCCGATGGAAGTGCCTCCTGGCCTGCCAACACGTGCTGCTCACAACCTCTTCATCCACAGGGTCCCAAGAACTTTCATCATCCTGTAGGAAGCAAGCAATGCTGCTTTTGGAGTACTTGTCCTGCATCTAGATGGGGATGGAATGTTGGATGTTACTTTTACCCATCCTGAAGTGGTTCAAACAGGAAATATGAGTATTCAGAGGCATTTAGGTTCTATGGGCAATTTCTTGCTTCATATAAAATTAGGCATGCTAGTTTGGCATGGTGGTGAATACCTTTAATTCAAACACTCGTGAGGATGGCTGTGAGTTCAAGGCCAACCTTGAGACTACATAGTGAATTCCCGATCAGCTAGAGCAAGACCCTACCTCAAAAAACCAATAAATAAATAAAAGTAGGCATGCTGACCCTTGTCCACTGACAAGTAAGCAGTTGAATGTGTTGGAAAGGGTAGAGGTGGGAGTCAGGCATCCTGGTCACAGTGCTCTTTCCTGCCCCTGACCTAACAACTGCCTGTCTCTCTTGCCTTCCCAGTGCCTCTCATTAGACTTTTCTCTCCATATGCGTGGTGTGATGTGTGTAGGTAGAGCGTCAGCACATATGTGTGTCCATGCATGCCCTCCTCTATCATTCATCTGTCTGTTTCCTGGAGATGGAGTCTCTTCCTAAACCTAGAGCTAGCATTTCCCTTGCCTCCCTCCTGGCGTCAGAGATTCTCCATGCCATCCGTCCCACCCTGCACGACTGAGGTCACAGGGTTCTTACACAGGTCCTCACACAAGCTGAGCAAATACTTTACCACTGAACTACATTCCTAGCCTTCTTTTTACTTTGTTTTCTTTCTGAAACAAGGTCTCACTGGCCTTGAATTCATTCTGCACCTCTGGCAGGCCTTGAACTTGTGATGTCCCTGCTTCAGCTTCCCAAGCAGATGAGATTACACTCCTGTGCCACCAACTCTGCCAAAATAGCATATCTTAAATCCTAGTTGTTAGGAAAACAAACCCAAATAGGAAAGAAGAAAAATATTCCCTGACCCGTGAAGACCTGGTTCACCTGACTGAGGTCCATTCCAGTGTGACATGGTATATATTTTCCCTCTGCTGCTGAAACTCCATGGACTCGGTAGAAAAAAGTGAGAGGCATCCATGCGAATTCCAGCATCTTTAATAAAAAATGTAATTGACTGTGGAAGTTTAAATCAGATAACCGCATGTGTTCTGAATGCTTGGTCCAGGATATTGGCGATCTAGGAGGTAGACTTGCTGGAGGAGGTGTGTTGTTGGGTGCAGGCTTAGGGGTATTAGTGCCAGCTCCCCCTTGCCAGAGCTCACTCTCCTGTTGCTGTGATGTCCAGCCTCTGCTCATGTCCCTGCCATCATGAAGCTTCCTCTCCAGATTGTAAGCTGAACTAAAAACTTTCCTCCCATAAACTGCTTCTGGTCTGGTACTTTGTCCTGGTAACAGAAAGATAACTGTAACACCAACCCCTTTATTGGGTGGAAAATGTTCTCTTTCTCTACCAGAGCTCTGATAGCTAAGTACACTAGAGTTACTGATGAGATTTCTACTTATCTGGACCACATTGCTTCTAGGCATCTACATGGGGCCTCACAATTGTCCATGCTATCTAGAGCCCCATCTGCACAGACTTCAAGCACCATATGGTGTTTACTCATGATTGACAGCCCAAATTTACAAGAGCCATATTATTGCAGGCTATCTCCTCACCACTGTCAACAAATAGTTGCTTAATTTTACAATCTCCCTGCCTACCACCCACTTCCCTTAAAACACACAAAACACTCAGACTACCTCTGGCTGTTAATCAAATTAAGAAGAAAAGGAGGAAGAGGAAGATGAGGTCGACAAGACAAAGGAAGACTTGCCAGGCTGGAAGGACAGGAGGAAGTGTGGGCCTCAGTAGGATCATGAAGCAGGGCTGGCTTAGCACCCCCTGAGACCTGAGCTGAACTTTGAGAGGAACCCTAGCAGCAGGGGTCACATGCCTAGGATCCCTTCTGGGGACTTTCTGGAAACACCTTCAGGAAGTAGAAGGAGAAATCTTAAGTGAGGTAGAGAAGGTCATGTGGCTCAGTGGTAGAATTGTTTAAAGTGAATATAGCATATATTTCAGAATACAAAGCTACACACACACACCCCAAAAATGGAAAAATAAAGAACATTCTTCTAAGGGTAAATACAAAACTGAACAAAATAGTAAACTTAAAATGCTGACAATCCACCTCTTACTTACTCTCTAAAGGATCATCTTGTGGGCATGCTTGAGATAAGACTGCATATGCCATATTGTGAATGGTTGTTTTCTCTTAAGACTATAAAAATAGCATATTGGTTAAATCTACATAAAAGAGCTCAGGGTTGGGGATTTAGCTCAGTGGATGAGCGCTTGCCCAGCAAGCACAAGGCTTGGGTTCAATTCTCAGCACCAAAAAATAAATTGAAAAAGAAAGAAAGAAAGAAAGAAAGAAAGAAAGAAAGAAAGAAAGAAAGAAAGAAAGAAAGAAGGAAGGAAGGAAGGAAGGAAGGAAGGAAGGAAGGAAGGAAGGAAGGAAGGAAGGAAGGAAGGAAGGAAGGAAGGAAAGAAAGAAAGAAAGAAAGAAAGAAAGAAAGAAAGAAAGAAAGAAAGAAAGAAAGAGCTGGGAGAGTAAATGAATGGTAGAAGCCATGCTTACCATGCCCAAGTTCCTGTACCCTGTGTGTGTGATGTCATCTGTCATGTTTGATCCAGGTGTCCCCCACAAACAAATGAATGTGTTCTGGGTAATTGATCCTCAGCTGATGGCAATTTGGATTTTACAACATTGCTAGAGCTGTGTTGTTGGGGGCGGGCTTATGGAGGTTATAAGCCAGCTTCCCCTTGTCAGTATTTGGCACACCTTCCTGCCACTATTTCCAGTGCTGTGGCAGAGGTGATGTCCACCCCTCTGCCCATGCCATCATTTTCCCTGCCAGGATGGAGTCTCCCCTCAAGTCCGTAAGCCAAATAAACCCATTCCTCCACAAGCCGCTTTTGTTTGGGTTCTTTCTGTGCAGCAACTAGGAAGCTGACCACAACATCATTCTAGCTAGCCTAAATGAATATGAATATGACAGTCTAGATATACTTTATGACATTCACTGTAGAAAACTTATAAAATATAGAAAATAATAAAGAGAGCTGGGGAGATGGACATTTATCACATAAGCATGAGGATCTGAGTTCAGATCCCCAGAACCCATGTAAATGCCAGGCATGAGGTGTAAACCTATATTCCCAAAGCTCAGGAGAGAGAAACAGGCAGATCCTTGAGCAGAACATCTAGCTTTACTTGCCAAATAAGTGCGTTCTGTGTCCAATGAGAGACCCTGTCTCCATAAATAAGGTTGAAACGATAGAGGGAGGCACTGGACACTGACCACTGGTCTCCACACACATACATGTACCTGCTCACCTTCACACATAAGTGCATCCACACAATGCACATGCAAAGACGGTCCTACCATCTAGAGACCACAAATGTCAGACATTTTAACACATCCATATTGAGTTTTGAATGAAAGAAACCCAGGGGAAAATCTTAACCACATTCACACCCCCACGCATTCCTTGAATTGTGATATTTGGAGCTCTTTTTGCTGCAAATGGTAAACCAGTTCTGGCCACTGAGTGTGTGGTAACAGCTGAGGCTATTATAGGAATGATGAGTCACAGTTAATTTCCACATTCTTTCTATATCAAATGTGAATTTCCTCTAGCATGTCACAGGTCTGGGCTCTTCTCGAGTTCACCAATCAGTGGGTGTCAGAGGCATACCCACAGGGGAAGTGTGAGCACCAGTTTCACCTGCACTCCTCTGGAAGAAGGGACAGTTTTTGCACTGGGTGCCTGTTCCTCTGGGAAGTGGATTTCCATGGTGACTGTCCTTAGCGTTACCACAACATGGCAGCTGTCTAGGCTAGATTGAGCAGATGTTGGTGCAAGTTGATGTCCTCAGGGTAGATAGAGGCAACGATTTTTAGATGACAGTATTGACCCTCTTTGCTGCCCACACATTAGTCTCTGACAGTCATTTTCTGCTATGAAGCTATGGAGCTATGAGAGGAGTCCTTTCTCCTTTCACTTCCCCAACTAGGGTGCCACAGTCATAGACTGTGAGACTTCGTGAGACTTTCTCAGAAAGCAAAACCTTCAGAGTGTCAACCCATTTTTTTTTTTTTGGCTTCTGTGTATGTGTGGTACTTCCAGTGCCCATGCCCTCACTTGCAGCTGGGAGCACTTGCCCAAGGTGGCCATCACAGAATGCCAGGTGTCCCACTCCATCACATTCTGCCCATTCTCATTTTGAGCTGGAGCCACTTACGGATACCAGAGCTTGTTTGTTGTGAGCCTGGGTGATTCCCTGGTCTCTGATTCCCTTTGTAGGACTGGAAATATAGATGAAAGTGGACATGCTGAGCTCTTTATGTGGGATCTGGAGGTTCAGACTCTAGTGGTTTGGGGCCCCCTTGGGCCCTCATCCTTGAGAAGGAAGTGCACTTAACTGCTGAGTCATCTCTCCATCTCTCAGGCCATGTTTCATGCTTGTGATCTATAAGCTTATGAAGGTCAACCCAATATAACTGAGCCTTCCATAACCCATACTCTTTGCCATCATTGCTTCCTGTATCTCATGCAAGTTTCCACCAGCCAAGTAGAACTTGTGATCTATTCTGGGCATTCATCATTATGTCATACATACCTTTTCAGGCTCCACACAGATTCTCAAGGAGAGTCAGGTTTATTTCCCAAGAATAACATCTTCTAATGACTTTTCAGCAGTCACAATGGCTACAATTTATTGAGCACCTATTTAATATTTGGGATCAAAATCTGTCTTTTATTAGCTTTGTAACCATGGGGGGGGAGTCACCTAACTTTCCTGAGCCCCACTTGGTGCATCTCTAAGATGTTGTCATGATACTGATTGGATAGGATTACTATGAGGATGAGATGCAGAAATCTTCATCAGATCTTTTGGCACACAGAAATCTCTCAATGTCTGTTCATTCTACCCCCTTTCTCACATTCAGTGAATTATGCTCCGTGTGTGTGTGTGTGTGTGTGTGTGTGCATGTATTACATATATATGTATATTATATATACATACATACAAAACCACAAGGAGGGAGATGCTAAGCTATATTTGAAATTTCCATTTTAGTAGAAGTATTAAAAACTTGATGATATGTACAGACAATTGAATGAGTCAGCTCAGTGAGGCAGGCCAACTTATATATGTCTGCAAGTTGATGGAGCCACCTGTATATAAAAAAACAGCATCACTGTTTATGCTGCGAAGTTAATAAACATTAGGACATACTGGATCCATACTGGCCACAGGTAAACATATTTATATTATAATGTCTTATGTAGAATAAGACTAAAGGTATGCTTATAGTTGTATTGGATTTTTTTCTTAGAAATAGATAAATCTTCTAAGTGTGCCCTTTAATGAAGTTATCATTGTAGGTTATCTTTTTTTTTTTTTGAGGTAGGGTCTCCCTCTAGCCCAGGCTGACCTGGAATTCACTCTGTAGTCTCAGGGTGGCCTTGAACTCATGGTGATCCTCCTACCTCTGCCTCCCAAGTGCTGGGATTAAAGGCGTGCACCACCACGCCTGGCCTCATTGTAGGTTATCTTATGGGAACCATAATTTTCATAATTACAATAAAACAAGAGTCTTCATTCAGTTCCAAAAGAAAAATTTTCATGAAATTGGCATAGCCATATTCACATCCACAGGGTATACAAACTGCATTTCCCTAATAGATAATTAGCTCTCTGGGGCGTTTGCATGGTTGACATTTTCTGAGACCCTCTCTTAGCCTGGTATTTTCCTAGCCAGCTGAAAGGTTCAGTATAGCAAGACACAGAGGGCAGGACAAGGTACAGAGTGTTGAGTCCAGGCATACCATGCTGGGAAGAGAAGAATACTTGGCATTCACAGTCCTGTATCCTGTGCCAGCTCTGCTCTGCCTCTTGTCTGAGCCTGGGTAATGCATTGCTCTGCAGGTTTCAAGGCACATGAAGGGGTGTGGAGTGGGGTGTCCAAAGTTACTTCCAGGTCTTCATTCTCACTCTTTATTAGTCAAAACACACATAAGAATCTAAGTACTTAGTAGGTTTTGTGTATCTGTCCATGGTGTGTGTGTCCATGCATGTGTGTACATAAGTGTGCATGCATATAGAGATGCCAGAGGACAGCCTTCTGTATTGCTCCTCAGGTACACTAGCCATCTTTTTTTGAGACAGGATCTACCGCTGATCTTGAGCTCACCAATTCACCTAGACTTGCTGGCCATTGAGCTCTAGGGATCCTCCTGTCTCCACCTCCTCAGCCTGGGAATTACAGGTGTGCACCACCATATCTGGCATTTTATGTGGGTATTGGGGATAGAACTCATGTACTCATGCTTGGGAGGCAAGCACTTTAATGGTGGAGCTATCTCTCTAGCCTCTACATTAGTTTGTTTTCAGCAATTTGGCATTCTATGTCTATATAGCTGAGAAATACATAAAGTAAAATAACACTTTTATTCTGTGTTTATACCTGTATTTCTACCTGGGTTGCCCTTTGACATAAAGTGGCAGTTTAAATGTCAATATTATCTCATGTGCAGTCAAATCCTGAATTTAGCCAGTCACTTCCTTATTATAGACCTTCCACTTGACATGTTTGTATTCAAGAAGGCAGAGAGCCAAGGCTTTGTGTTCTCTTTAACGGTCAATATAAAACTGCCACTGAAAGCAAAAACAATTCAAAGGTCAGGCTTCCCTCCACCCTTCCTCACTCAGCCTTGGAAGAATAACGAATATGATATTCCAAACTTTGGTTTTGATTCTAGTTCAGACACATACTATTCTACTTGCTGGGTTCTAAAAGTTTGACTTCTGTATTTGAAGACTTTTTATATACTTGAAGTATTTGGGGGCTATTTTTAATGGAGAGGCAACACTCCATCATGGATAATGGAGGAGAGCATGAGGCCCCACCCTGCCTGAGGAGTTACTGGAAGATGATTGGGGGGGGGGGTTACGGAGAGGTATTTTCTGCAGTGATGTAACCACTGGCAAATTACATGTTCTCTGATAACCTATGTACACCACCCATGTTCATTCAGGCAACTGTAATTAAGCTCAAGGGGTCTTGCACACCTAGTGCACATACACAAACACACAAACACACAAAGAAATCAATGTAGAGGGGCACTAGGTGAGAAGAATAAGGGACTCAGTGGAAGGGAGACAAGAGAAGATAATGGGGGAATTCTGATCAAAATACATTCTATGCAGGTATAAAAACTGTCAGTATAAACAGAGTGGGTGAGGGTGGCATGATGTCTGAGGATAAGCAAGCAGTGTCTAACACATTTCAGTGCCTAGGTTGGACCCAAGTGTGAAACTTCTTCCATATCTGCCTTGAGTCCATTGAGATTGGCCACAGGTGAACACAGAGCAACAGGATTCAGTGGTTTTGAGCCTGGCTTTTTAGCTGAGCCCTGACCCTCCCTCTCCTTGCCACCTGTGTCTTAATGGCACCTGCCAGTCACTCATTTCACAAGTATTTAGTGGACTCCTGTTTGACAGCCATATGCTAGACTGCAGATATGTAATAAGCAGACCAACTCCTGCCAGGAAGCAGCTACTCAGACCAATAGGAATTCATGAATTGAGAACTCTAGGCCCTGGTAGAGAGCCTGCCTAGCATGCCCCACACCCTGGGCTTGATCCCCAGCAACCATATAAAAACAGACAAGGCGATGCACATCTGAAATCTTAGCACTTGAAGGTGAAGCAGAACCATTAACATTTCAAGGTCAAGGTCGTTCTTGACTATATAGAGTTCGAGGCTACCCTGAGCTACATGAGACCCTGTTCCACCCCACCTCACCCCAAAAGAACTCAAAAGCATTTAGCAGGAAACACTCATGAATGGTAACAAGGTTAATATTGTAAAATGCCATGTATTACATAAAATATATATAATAATATAAAATAAAGATAAGAACAAAACCCTCAGGAATGTTGCTTCCTGCATGTTAGTAGCTGGTAGAGCCGGTTCTGTTACTATACTTGGTTCAGTCTTTTGAAGTTACACTTTTACAATTATGTGCAAATATTCGAGTCTTTGGCTGGAAAGGGCACATTTTAATTCACAGCAAAGCTGTCAGAAAGGAGCAAGATGACAGGCAAAGGAAAGACTGGTCACGGGGCAGCTGCTGAGAGGGCATTGCTACTGACCTGCTTCATCTCATTGGAGAAGTACACGTACGTCACAGCCACTGAGAAGACCTGGAGGAGCACCTGCAGGAGCACTACGCAGAGCACGATCATCCCGTAGTTCTGCACCTGGCTGAGGCCCCTCAGATTCTGCATGGAGCCCATGGTGCTGTGAGCCTGTTTTCACCAGAGTGGCTGTCTGCTGCGAAGGGCAGAGTACTTTCATTTTCTGTTTTGTTTTCCTTCCAAGTTAAAGGAAGTAGGCCGGCCTAGAGAAAATCTGCAGCCACTGAGAACTGATGTCAAATCCCAGAAGCAGTCTATGTTTACCAGCAGCCCAGGCTTTAAAGAGATAAGCCAAATCAGTGAGCTTCAGGTTTAGTGAGAGATTATTTCTCAAAAACTAAGGTGGAAAGTAACTGAAGACACCCTATATTGACTTCTGATCTCCACTCACACATGTGTGTACGTGCACACACACAAAACTGAAAGGGTCATGTTTTTCTATCACAGTCATTTGAAACTTGGTGTATATTATACACCTTTAGCATATCTTAATCAAGATGCTAATCCTAAATATTAGAAACACTTAACCCATATTTAGCTTTCACAAATCTATAGTTGAACCCGAGTATGGTGGTGCACACCTTTAATCCCAGCACTCAGGAGGCAGAGGTAGGAGGATTGCTGTGAGTTCGAGACTACAGAGTGAATTGAAGGTCATCCTGGGCTAGAGTGAGACCCTACCTTGAAAAAGGGGAGGGGTAATGGAATGGAGCTAGAAGTGGTGCCACATGCCTGTAATCCCAGCACTCGGGAGGCAGAGGAAATAAAATTCGGAGTTCAAATCCAGCATTGGCTGCAGAGAAAGCTCAAAGTCTTTTGGGACTATGTGAGAAACTATCTCAAAACAAGACAGAAATTTAACTAGAATAAGATTAGCAATTCCATTTCTTAGCTGCACTGACCACATGTCAAGTACCCAGTACCCACCTGTGACTAACAGATGCCCTATTACACAGCACAGGCCAGTGTCCCCTTGTGGGATTTAACAACAAAACTGACAAACTAAGTCAATGCCAGTGAGGCATGATTTTCGAGCGCTTGAGAAACAGCTCTCCCATAATCTCCACAAAGATGCTTTTATGAAGCCACTGTTTGAATTGTGTTAGCTGACTTCTTTTTACAGGTTTAAGTAAAGAGTGATTGCATACAAGTTCAAGTGTCCTAACCTGTCAAAGTCCTACATGATTCATCCATGTAAGTTCTTCGAGTTCTGTGTTTCTAGGTCTAGTAGGTACCCTCAGAGGAGTAGGAGTATAATGTAACTATTAATAAATGGAGCTAAAAGTTAAGTGTGGTAGACCTTTAATGCCAGCACTTGTGAGGCTGAGGTAAGAAGATTGCCTTGAGTTGGAGAACTTTCTGGGCTACTGAGGGTGTTCCAGGTCAGCCTGAGCTAGAGTGAGACCCTGCTTCAAGAGAAGAAAGAAAGAAAGAAAAAAGAAAGAAAGAAAGAAAGAAAGAAAGAAAGAAAGAAAGAAAGAAAGAAAGAAAGAAAGAAAGAAAGAAAGAAAGAAAGAAAAGAGAGAGAAAGAAGTAGAAAGAAGGAAAAAGAAAGAGAAAAAGAGAGAAAAAAGAGAGAGAGAAAGGGAAGGAAGAGACAAAAAGAAAAGAAAAAAGAAATGGAGGTAGCGTTTTTAGACCATGGTTGTCATGAAATACTTGAGATACGTATGTTAGTTAATCTACCAGCAACCATGTCATCATACTAGAATGAAAGCAAGACTGCTATATAGAGATGTGGTGATGTGAATGTGAAGTGTCCCCTTAGCCTCCTGTATTTGAATGCTTAATCCCCAGGTAAGGACACTGTTTGGGAAGGCTGTGGAGCCTTTGGGAGGTGGAGTCTCATGGGAGGCAGGTCTTGGAGTTATATAGTCCAGCCCCATCTACCGCACTAGCTGATATGAAGATGGGACACCCAAGAGGATGCTACCTGTCACCTCTCTCAGTGGCTGAATCCACGCTAGCCTGCAGCTTTGCTTGGCAGGTGTCCCCTGGTCCAGACATTCCTAATATCCTGAGGTCTCCATTTCAACTTAGGATTCACTTCCACAGTTTCACAAAGTGGCCTCACAGGGTCTCCTTGCAGGGACTTCAACCCTGTCTCACATTGCTAAGCCTCAGTGACGCTCTAGAACTGTGGGGAAATGTTCCATGGTCTCCACACTCTTGTATCCTGCATTCTTTCTTCTAAAACCAGTACCACGTGGGTGGTACTCTGCCACATTTTGATGCCACATTGGGATGAAAGCTGCTGCCCATGGACCATAGCTGTAGCAGTGAGAACTTCAGCATTCTTCTCCCAGGCCTTTTCCTTTCAAAAGGATCTTCACAGGTACTAGCTGGAGCCTTCATAATGGGTTGGGTATTACTCTCAGGACATCTTCCCTTATGTATAATGATGGTGATCTAAACAATTACAGATGAAGTGGCTGCGGTCTCTGGGCCTTGGATTTTAGACTTGTTTACATTTCATTCCACGTCAAACTTTATATTTTTCATATCTTTCTGCTCTTTGTTTTCATCTCTTTCATTGCAGATCTGAATGGGGGTGTTGTAGGATTTGGGGGCTTAAGGGCCTGTGAACCCCAACTTTTAGGTTCTTATCCATTTTAACAAAGAATTGAGAAGATGGACTCTGAGAAGAGTAAAATATGAATTATGAGGTTTATTTAGGGAGAATTTTCATCCAGGGGAAGGCTAGAAAGAGTCAAGCCAGAAGAGAATTCCTCCCCCTTGCCCAGCTAGAATGGGAGGAGAGTGATGAAGAGGATGTGCACACAGAGAAATCTCCAGGGATAAAAGCCTATAAATACATGCATGTGGGAGGGAAACATGAGGGTTCAAGCCAAAAGATTCAGAAGAAACATGTGCAAACACACACATGTGAAGACAAAGCATAAGAGCACTCACTAGCCCTTCACTTTCACACAGAAGAAAGCTGAGAGTTTAGATTATGAAAGATTTAGGGCTTAAAGAAAGATCACACATGTAGCAGAGTGGGAAAATGCTGAGAGCCAAAACAGAAAAGTTTCCATAAGAGAAGAAATTATTTCCCCCACTTCCAAGCCAAGCTAGGAAAGAGAAGGAGCTGGAATCAGGAGAGTCTGGTACATAGAGAATATAGTCAAGAAAGCCATAAAAATAGAAGCTAAGTAATCCAGATTGTTGTATATTTGTCAACGGATACTGACCTCATTCTCCGATGGAGATTGTGTTTGTATTTTTCAGGATACAGCGAGGGAGCTGTGGCCCATATAACCCTACCAACCGATTGCAGGCAAAAAACTTAGATCCTGGCATGAGATGAGCCACCACAGTCATACGGGGGAGGATCCATATGGAGCCCTGCAGAGAATGATTGGATGTACAAGGGACCCACAGCCATAGCCATTCAATCAACAAAAGATAAGCCAGTGTGACAGAAACCAACGAATCTTGACACAAAAACCCCTAAGCTCACAACACCATAGCAGCCTCAATACTCGCCCACC